>MOWL01000104.1:0-10045 GCA_002110485.1 Emergomyces orientalis | reverse complement strand
GTTTCATGGTAGTATTGGTGTTGGAGGTTTACAATAAATGAGGGCTGTGAAGCTTATTGGCATGCGACGGATCGACACAGGATACTGGAATTCCAGAAGTAGTCCAGACTCTCACCAATACCGCCGGATGCCCACATAAGCCCGGCGATATCATCGTCTGGACCTGGTGTATGGTGCGCCTCCAGCAAAAAGTATTTGGGATTTGTGAAAAATCTTTCGTAACAAAACCAACGAGCCCGGTTTCGATTAGTGGACAGCTTCATCTTAGCCAGTTTTGGATCCCGGAGAGGAAAGAGTTTTCATGAGCAAGGAAAGATGGAAAAAACACACCGATAATTTGGGGGCAACGATAGTCGATTCCATTGTAGAAATGTGAAAGCCAGGTATGTATTCTGCTCCCGGACCACCAATGGGGAAATGGATATCTACTCCCTGTCACTTCCCATATGGCACTGTTTGTAGGCGATGCGGATCTTCCTCTCCCTGGTAGGTAAATTCGAGGCCACGGATATTTCTGTGAAGTTTACCAACCTATCCCGTCCCTCCAAGAAGTGACTCCTTCTTTTTGAAAATGTGATATTATACAGGGCTGTATCTGATGCGCCAAGGGATATGGCAAGGCCTTCTTATCTCGTCGTACATCTGCTGAACTAAGTCGACTGTCGTGTCCGCCGGAGGCAGAGCCACCCGCCAAATCAGGCTACTCCGACTCTCTTGAGGCATCGGGAAATGTTCATCAACCCCAAAGGCAGTAAATTTAGTCGCGTATGCACGTAAGGCATTAGTGTTAGGCAAATGAATTAAGAGAGGTTAAAACCGAAAAGTTAAGGATGTCACCTAACATCAAAATGACCGATAAGATATTTTCCAAGCAGTATAATAATGCGTGACAACTGGCCATGTGAATTTGGCTTAAAATTCACCCATATTTGCATCCATGGTTGGTGACGAGAGATAGCTCACGCGATCCAAGGCGTTCCATATATGGGGGATCTCTTTAACAAAACTATCTGAAGCAGAATCACTTTGGAATCTCTCAATAGAATCCTCATAGTAATATCCGGGTTCACTTGTGCTATCATTTATGCGAATACCGCCTATATATTGTCGGTTGCCAATCTGAATGCTTAATATAGGAAGCAATTTTATCTCCCAAGAAGGTGGCAGAGTCAGCTTTGCGTTGGTGAGCTGAGAACCCATCCGGCTGAGGTAGGATTGGCTGGATACTGTCCTGTTTTATCGCTTTAATAGGCTTGTCCGCATACTTGCAATATAACCATGTGATCGACAACGGGAAGAATCTGACGGCGGTTACGATGGCGGGGTTCGCGGTCAGATGAATTAGATATTTAGATGAATGTATAACAATGGATATCAGGGGTATCCCAAAACTGCTCAAAAACCGAAAAGGTGGCCAAATTCCATTCCGCAGCTGAATCTGGATCTCTAGAATCTTGGTGGTAAATAATTAGGAACTCCAGAGAAGGCAATTGAAAAGGCAAAAAGAATTGTGATTGCAATGTGTTCAATGATCATCAAAATCACCTCTAGCGGTAGACGGATAAAACATCGAGATTCAGCATAGTGGTTCCGAGTTGCTTCCGGAGTTTCGAGTTATGCGTACGACAGAAAATGGGATTTTCATTCATTGGCACCATAGCTATATCCCATGCTTGTTTAACGAGCGTGGAAATTTGTTTGATGTCACTGGATCGAATAATTTATATGCAATATTGGTGACCTTTTTTTGTATTGACTTGGATGCGGATACACCTGCGCAGTGGGATAACTTCGGAGCGTGTCTCCGTGTTTCGAGAGTTCAAGTACTGCAGTAGCTCCGTTCACATATAGAGTTGGGGCAATTTCGATTACACCATTCTCATGATAGGAAGACCAGACTGGATTATACCCACTATTGGTCGATGGAAACAGCAGTTTCGACTACATAAATACATGAATTGTCAGGGGAAGCCATGAATATTCCAGGCATAACAAGACCTACCATTTACTACAATGGGGCTTGTTCGGGGATCTCGCTTAATTTGCGTAAAAACTGCATCCCGGATGTCTTCTTAGGTATCTATATCCATCTCCATTTGCACCTGCGCCGCTGGCGAATGCTGCTGAGAAGGGCGCGGGCGCTTCATTGGGTGTAATTTGAAATAGCCCGTCCCCGAGTCCTGACCACAGCCATGCCATACACGAATGGGTAGTCAATCATCGAGCCGGTCTGGGTAGCATCTTTACAGTAGTCATAAAGTTGTATTTCCAGCGTTGTCATTTGCTCGAGTGACTGTTATACTTTGAGCCTGTTTGCTTCCACCACAATCAGTCGTATTTTTCTACCAGTACATCCCTTGACAGAAACGATGAAATCATAGTAATTTGTACTGGTGTCATCGGGGGTACCTGCGAGTTCACATAGTAATCGTTATCTCATTTGAGGAATATTTCAGGGAAAATATCCTCCCAAAGTTATGATGTTTTCCATTCTTCGGAATTCAAGTTATCATTTCGAATTTCATTCCAGAGCACTTCTTTAAAAAAAAAATATATAAAAAAAGTCGGAATGAATCATCTAGGATGAAAAGGCATGCTTGAAGGTGGGGAGTGCAATTCAATCAGAGGTAGAAGGGCGGCATCTTGACAGATATTGAAAGGCTCTTTGATATCAATACGTCTTTGTCTCAGTCACGGACGCAGAGAAATATAGACATAGATTGCCTCAAAAACTCTCCATAAAACTGAAGCCATCAGTTGTGAGCCAATCTATTGGTAGGCATTGTTCCCTTGCAACCTTGCAAGCGCCTGGCAAGAGCGAGGGGGTTCTCCTGAATGGTTTGAGTGACTGGGCAAAAAAAAAATTTGAAATAGGCGCGCTCTAGGGATACAATGATTGAAAAGCATTTAATCCATAAAACGCACGCCCTGGGGTAGAATGTGTTCTCACCGAACCCATGCGCTGCTGAGTTAAGAGAGAGCTATTCCTCTCTAGCGGTCAACAAAATGCCTAATACACTGCAGGGTTTCTGGATCATACCTGGGCCTAAACGCCCAGATTCAACCAGTACACTGACTAAATCGCCGGACATTGCTTGGAAAGGAAAAGTCGCGGAGGTGTTCTTGGGCTCCAGTCCGCGCCAGACGAGGAGCTCGAACTACTAAATTTAGCATTGTTCGGCGCTTGAGGCACACTGAATTCTGTAGAGGCCTATAAAATTAGTGTCAGCACCAAAGAGATATAATATCCAATTTTTTTTATCACAGTAAAGAGGAACTTGAAACCAAACAATGGTTCAAGTCTCCCGGTCAACCTCGCTGGAAATGATCCATGGGTGTTGTACAGCGCCTGGAAGGCAGTGCAGAGGGCACCATAATGCATGGATCTTCAGGTGAAACTGGCCAAAGAGGTACCCAGATAGTTAAGTCGGCAGACAACGGCATGAAATGATTCTCTACCTGTCCTTGAATCTTGGAAAGCTGATTTATAATAATTATGTACGCCAGGGGACTTTTTTTTTTTTTCCAACAGTCCAACTACCCAGAGGGATGGATTATTCAAAAACGTCAGTGAGAACAGCAGAAGTGCGAGTCAAGGTTGCAAGATCTATCCGTTTGCGCCGCGTAGTCTCATCCTCCTTTCTCTAGCCATCATCCAACCACCAATTTTTCTGCGATGAAATGCTGCAGAATAGTAAGTGTAGCGTGTAGTCGGAACTGTTACATACTACGTAACGTAGGAGTGTAAACAGAGGGGTCGAAAGATGTCCTTAAAGGCATAGACAAACTCCTATCCTGAAAATTGCCAAAATTTTAAAAAAGATAAAAATCTGTGATGGAGGATGAACTATGGGGTAAAATTATATGCTCTCGCGATGAATGTGTTGGTTGAGTTTAGCTGATCCCCAAGCCACTGTTCAAACGCTGGAAATGTCGTCACCACGACCTTGGGAAAGCCCTAGCCCTAGCCCTAGTCTGGGGCCGCCAAAGGCTCAGTTTGACCGCTGGGCTCCAGACAACGCCAAGTTACCAACTCTTTCCTGCTTCCAGCTGCTGAGATAGGGAAAATATATATCCCCGCCCCCCGACCGAGTATTGTTAAATCGATGCAGCCAATATAGCCCGAATAGTTCCTGCATCCTGCCTGGCCTCGGAGGATCAAAGCCGCAGCGATGATGAACCCCATGTCGGCATCCCGATCGATGGTAACGCCGTATCTGGTGTTCATCATATTCATTACTACTCTGGGCCCGCTTCAATTTGGATATCATCTGGTAAGTAATGCTTATTTAAGTGGAATTATCCCACCGCCAGATGTGCTACAATCTACAATTGCTTCCAGCGAGCGCAGCTTGCTAACGGGAAACGCTCGTTTTTCCACTCCAGGCCGAGCTCAATGCTCCCAAGGACGTAATAATGTGTGAGAGGAAAAGTATTACTTCAACAGGGAAAGCAGCAACGTCGAAACTACCGCAATGTATCCCAATGAATGAGTTTCAATTCGGCATCGTTTCGTCGAGTTATACGCTGGGTGGTCTTCTAGGAGCCCTTGTCTCTGGCCCGTTTGCCACTAAATACGGCAGGCTACTCGCTCTTCGGGCGACAACGATATTCTTTATTCTGGGCCCAATTGGCGAAACTCTTGCCACTGGAATTGAATATTTGAGCGCCGGACGGTTAATCTCAGGCATTGGAGCGGGTGCCGCAATTGTTGTTGGGCCAATATACATAGCGGAAGTGGTACATGTGAGACAAAGGGGGTTTTTCGGCGCTTTTACACAAGTCATGACAAATGTTGGAATATTGCTCTCCCAATCTCTGGGGTACTTCTTAAGCAGGGACAGCCTATGGCGTATCATCCTCGCCGTTGCTGGTGTCATTGGCGCATTGGAACTCATTGGGCTATTTTTTGTTCCTGAGAGTCCAAGCTGGCTGGCTGAGCATCAACGCGCTGCCCATGCGCGACGGATCCTTCAACGAATCCGCGGAAAGAATGAAGATATTGAACCAGAAGTAAAAGCCTGGAGAATCCCGCTTAGCGAAACCGATACCGGAACCGCGGAGGAAGAATCTCTTCTCACACCCCCAGCTGGGAATCTTCCTCCAAAGCATCCCCCAGTCTCGATGCTAGGGGTTATCACAAGCCCGACATACCGCCCAGCAATCATCGCGGTCATCGCGGTCATGATCGCACAACAATTTACAGGAATCAACAGTATAGTCATGTACAGCGTCTCCATCCTCTCCAATATCCTCCCAACCACCGCTCCGTTGCTCGCCGTTGTAGTCTCCGCTCTCAACCTCATAGTTACCCTCCTTTGCGCCCCACTGGCAGATAAACTCGGCCGCAAACCATGCCTCCTCCTCAGCATCACCGGCATGTGTTTCAGCTCCATGCTCCTTGCACTGGGCATCCCGTTAAATTTCCAAATCCTCTCCGCTATCGCGACACTTCTTTTCGTAGCAAGTTTTGCTGTTGGTCTTGGGCCCGTCCCATTTATCCTTGCCTCGGAGCTGGTTGGTCCCGAGGCAGTTGGTGCCACGCAGAGTTGGGCTCTAGGTGCCAACTGGACCGCTACTTTTATTGTTGCGCAATTTTTCCCTGTTCTTAATTTGGCGATGGGAGAGAAAGGGAGAGTTTATTGGGTTTTCACAGCCTTGGCGGTGGTGTTGGGTTCGTTTTTGGCCTGGTGGGTGCCAGAGACGAAAGGAAAATCTACTATGGAAGAGGTTTGGGGCCGAGAAGAGAGGAGGCTTGAGTAGATTTTAGCTTGTCATCCCTTCTCGTCAGTTTCTTCCATATACTTCCTCCCCCCTTCCCCCCACCCCCCCCTGCTTTTCTTTTGGTCGATGCGAAATGCCTTCGAGCTACGAATGGGTCATATTTCCTGAAAATTAGGAATGTCATACCGACGATCAGGATGAGATGAGAGGCGCATATGCTACCAGTCATTTTCATCTTGTCTGTTTACCTCTCCGCTATCCCAGTCAATGTTCATTTAAAATCAAAAATTTTAACGCAGTATATTTTCCCCACGCTTCTCGGTCCACAGCGCCTTGTTTTCATGTCAATAGTTCCCTCAGTTTCTTTCTCTCTCTCTTTTTCAAGTAAATGCATACGTAACCTTCCTCAACCCTTCACCGTTTCGATGGGGATGGATGGAGCTACTGGGAAACAACGCTCACAATTAGGCATGATTGATTTCCTGGCCTGCTCCGTTCCCAGGCTTCCTTAACAATGACGCTAGGGACGAGAAAGGGCCGAACATATCGCGTTTTGCCAAAAAAATTAAAAGGCAATGGAACCAATGAAGAAAAAAGAAAGAAAAAAGATCCAATTAAATGACTAATTTCCACTTCTAGCTTTAATTTTTCTCTCGTTATATCTTTATCCGGCTGTGTGTAATGAAAATCATATAGAACCATTTCGAAATGGGAAAAGTTCAGCTATCATCTAACTCTGAATTTTGAGAATGTAGATTGCATCATTTGCGCATTTTTCCTACGAATAACGATAGATAACATATAATATAAATTTTGAAATAAATCATAAGACTTTAAATAGAATTGAATAATGATAATAATAATAATGATGGAATTTTTAAGGCATGTAATTAGCTGATTAGTACAATTAATTATCAATTTTTTTCTTCTTTTAGAAAAATACATTTTTAGGAAAAATAATAATTTATGATGATGTTTGAAACAGAGCTGAAAACAGCAGCTTAACTAATAAGAATAATGTATTAACTACTATAAAGTAGTGATAATGACTGTGCTGATAGCAATAACAGATAGAAAACGCAGTAGTAATTGTAGCCATTGGCTCAGTAGTAGTTGTGACAGTAATCAGCAGAGTGATACTGATGACTGTAGACTGATTAAACTAAAAGTGCTCAAGTGATGACTATAGTGATCATGGTCGAAAAGTTGGCAGTACTGAAACTCGAGAGTAAAAAATAGAGGTGACAGTTCGAGTGACAGTTCTAGTAGTTGTAGTCACGGGTTGAATAGTTGTGGTAGTTTGAGTAGTAAAGCCTGTGTAACGAGGAATATACATAGGGATAAAAGTGGTGGAAATGACAGAGACAACAGGGATAGAGATTGAATTGCCAGGTCCGATTGAAATGATGCGGTGAGAAGTGGTGGTTCTAGGAGCAAAGCTGGGTGTGGTGATGGTGATGAATGTGTTGATTGAGCTAACGGTAGGTGGAGGAGGTGGAGGGGTTTCAGCAGGTGGAGGGGTTTCAGCGGGAGGAGATGGAGGAGTGCCCTCAGGGGGAGGTGGAGGGGTTTCTGCGGGAGGAGGTGGAGCAGTGCCCTCAGGGGGAGGTGGAGGGGTTTCGGCGGGAGGAGCGGTTTCAGCAGGAGGAGGGGTTTCAGCGGGAGGAGGGGTTTCAGCAGGTGGAGGGGTTTCAGCAGGAGGAGGTGGAGGGGTTTCGGCGGGAGGAGGTGGAGGGGTTTCGGCGGGAGGAGGGGATTCAGCAGGTGGAGGGGTTTCAGCGGGAGGGGATTCAGCAGGTGGAGGGGTTTCAGCAGGAGGAGGTGGAGGGGTTTCGGCGGGAGGAGGGGATTCAGCAGGTGGAGGGGTTTCAGCGGGAGGAGGGGATTCAGCAGGTGGAGGGGTTTCAGCGGGAGGGGTTTCAGCAGGTGGAGGGGGAGGAGGTGGAGGGGTTTCGGCAGGAGGAGGGGTTTCAGCAGGTGGAGGTGGAGTGCCCTCAGCAGGAGGTGGAGGGGTTTCAGCAGGAGGGGGTGGAGGGGTTTCGGCGGGTGGAGGGGTTTCAGCAGGTGGGGGGGGAGTGCCCTCAGCAAGAGGTGGAGGGGTTTCTGCGGGTGGAGGGGGAGTGCCCTCAGGAGGAGGTGGAGGGGTTTCGGCGGGTGGAGGGGTTTCAGCAGGTGGGGGGGGAGTGCCCTCAGCAGGAGGTGGAGGGGTTTCAGCGGGTGGAGGGGTTTCAGCGGGTGGAGGGGTTTCAGCAGGTGGAGGGGTTTCAGCGGGAGGAGGGGTTTCAGCAGGTGGAGGTGGAGTGCCCTCAGGAGGTGGAGGGGTTTCAGCAGGAGGGGGTGGAGGGGTTTCGGCGGGTGGAGGGGTTTCAGCAGGTGGGGGGGGAGTGCCCTCAGCAGGAGGTGGAGGGGTTTCAGCGGGTGGAGGGGTTTCAGCAGGTGGAGGGGTTTCAGCGGGAGGAGGGGTTTCAGCAGGTGGAGGTGGAGTGCCCTCAGGAGGTGGAGGGGTTTCAGCAGGAGGGGGTGGAGGGGTTTCGGCGGGTGGAGGGGTTTCAGCAGGTGGGGGGGGAGTGCCCTCAGCAAGAGGTGGAGGGGTTTCTGCGGGAGGGGGTGGAGGAGTGCCCTCAGGAGGAGGTGGAGGGGCTTCGGCGGGTGGAGGGGTTTCAGCAGGTGGGGGGGGAGTGCCCTCAGCAGGAGGTGGAGGGGTTTCTGCGGGTGGAGGTGCAGGAGGAGTGCCCTCAGGAGGAGGTGGAGGGGTTTCTGCGGGTGGAGGGGGAGTGCCCTCAGGAGGAGGTGGAGGGGTTTCAGCAGGTGGGGGGGGAGTGCCTTCAGCAGGAGGTGGAGGGGTTTCTGCGGGAGGGGGTGGAGGAGTGCCCTCAGGAGGAGGTGGAGGGGCTTCGGCGGGAGGAGGGGTTTCAGCAGGTGGGGGGGTTTCAGCGGGAGGAGGGGATTCAGCAGGTGGAGGGGTTTCAGCGGGAGGGGTTTCAGCAGGTGGAGGGGTTTCAGCGGGAGGAGGTGGAGGGGGAGTGCCCTCAGGAGGAGGTGGAGGGGTTTCGGCGGGTGGAGGGGTTTCAGCGGGAGGAGGAGTTTCAGCAGGAGGAGGGGATTCGGCGGGAGGAGGGGTTTCAGCGGGAGGGGTTTCAGCGGGAGGGGTTTCAGCGGGAGGAGGTGGAGGGGGAGTGCCCTCAGGAGGAGGTGGAGGGGTTTCAGCGGGTGGAGGTGCAGGAGGAGTGCCCTCAGGAGGAGGTGGAGGGGTTTCTGCGGGTGGAGGGGGAGTGCCCTCAGGAGGAGGTGGAGGGGATTCAGCAGGTGGAAGGGTTTCAGCAGGTGAGGGGGTTTCAGCAGGTGGAGGGGTTTCAGCGGGAGGAGGGGTTTCAGCAGGTGGAGGTGGAGTGCCCTCAGCAGGTGGAGGGGGAGTGCCCTCAGCAGGTGGAGGGGTTTCGGCGGGTGGAGGGATTTCAGCGGGAGGGGGTGGAGGAGTGCCCTCAGGAGGAGGTGGAAGGGTTTCAGCAGGTGAGGGGGTTTCGGCGGGTGGAGGGGTTTCAGCAGGTGGAGGGGTTTCAGCGGGAGGAGGTGGAGGGGGAGTGCCCTCAGGAGGAGGTGGAGGGGTTTCGGCGGGTGGAGGGGTTTCAGCGGGAGGAGGAGTTTCAGCAGGAGGAGGGGATTCGGCGGGAGGAGGGGTTTCAGCGGGAGGGGTTTCAGCGGGAGGAGGTGGAGGGGGAGTGCCTCAGGAGGAGGTGGAGGGGTTTCAGCGGGTGGAGGTGCAGGAGGAGTGCCCTCAGGAGGAGGTGGAGGGGTTTCTGCGGGTGGAGGGGGAGTGCCCTCAGGAGGAGGTGGAGGGGATTCAGCAGGTGGAAGGGTTTCAGCAGGTGAGGGGGTTTCAGCAGGTGGAGGGGTTTCAGCGGGAGGAGGGGTTTCAGCAGGTGGAGGTGGAGTGCCCTCAGCAGGTGGAGGGGGAGTGCCCTCAGCAGGTGGAGGGTTTCGGCGGGTGGAGGGATTTCAGCGGGAGGGGGTGGAGGAGTGCCCTCAGGAGGAGGTGGAAGGGTTTCAGCAGGTGAGGGGGTTTCGGCGGGTGGAGGGGTTTCAGCAGGTGGGGGGGGGAGTGCCCTCAGCAAGAGGTGGAGGGGTTTCTGCGGGTGGAGGGGGAGTGCCCTCAGGAGGAGGTGGAGGGGTTTCCGGGCGGGTGGAGGGGAGTGCCCGGAGGTGGAGGTTTCAGCAGGAGGTGGGGGTTTCGGGGGGGAGGGCCGGGTGGAGGTGGAGTCCTCAGGAGGTGGAGGGGTTTCAGCAGGAGGGGGTGGAGGGGTTTCGGCGGGTGGAGGGGTTT
>MOWL01000103.1:0-20120 GCA_002110485.1 Emergomyces orientalis | reverse complement strand
GCAACCGTCACATCAACACCAGAGGCAGATCGGGGGAGCATGGAGATCGTTCGGTTTAGATGGTTAAGTTAAGCGGTTGAAATTTTCATTCGAGTTTTTTTTTTTCCGCAATTTGCAACATGCAACATTGCTTTTTTTTTTTTTTTTTTTTTTTTTTCCGCTCCTTTCATCGCTCGCTCTTTTTGAAAAATACCTCTTATTTGGCGGCGATCGAAGATGGCTCTGTAACTGGAATGTATGTATTTTAACAATGCGCGTGTACGGGAGGGGGAAATTATTATTAAGAAGAGAAAGAAGGGATGACAGGGAGAGCAAATAAAGTTGGAGAGATTGATAACGAGTTATTAAGCGGGAAGGGGAGTACACTGGCTTTTTCAAACTGCACTATTCTTCTTCTACTTCATTCATCAATGTCGCGAAGCCACAACCAGAACATATACTGCTATGCTTCTGCTTTGTCCGCTCGCGATGTGAATTTACCATTGTTTTTCAAAAGAAATAGACCTTTCAGCCCTCAATGATAAGTTACAGGGGTCCGTTGTATTGGGGTTGTCAGTATTTCTGGTTTTGGTGGTACAGATGCCTGCCGTCGCGTCCCATATCTCATACCCGAATGGTAGTAAGGACGCGCGCGGCGGCAAGTTTGGTTCTTGTAGTGGGTTCCCACATTGACGAGCCTCGATTGAGTAGAGTAACGGTGGGTGAAGTGACAGCCATCACAACCTGGGGAAAAGGGGAGATGGGGGGAGGCCCACAGGGGTTGGTAGTTCAATAAGCAGTTGATTCTTTTAGAGGAGATAGTATAGTCTCCAGGAGGATCCAGTAGAAGAATCATATCATGATTCAGGGGTTAATTGCAGATGGCGCTCTTGTTTTCCCCCACCCCCTTCAATGTTGGTATTATCATCATCGCTCGTTTTGTCGCGGCCACCGCTGCCATCGCAATCGTAATTGTAGTCGTTGGACGAGAGCGAAATAGATGTGGTCGCGTTTTCTGATAGTTCTTACATGCTCTGACATTCAGGAATACCACTTTCATTATGTTCAACGCAGAGTATGCTATAATATTTCTGCGATCTGTTCTACCTGGGAGTTTCAGTGCAGGAAATAGCTTCTACCATGGTCACCAGGTGTAAAATGCAGCACTTTCATATGAAAATGGAGACGACTTTATCTCGCACGCAAAACCCTGTGTTCGGCTATGTCGAAGCGGATGGTGGAAAAAGGTCATCCTGGAAGTAGGATTAGCCATCATAACATATCGAAAGAGTTGATGGAGCGCAGCTCTGATTGGTAGATGCGAATGCTATAAGGATGCAGACGACAGGGAATCGTACCCTGTAGGGTGAAAAGAACGTAAAAGAAACAATTGTTTCTCAATGAAAATGATTTCAAAGGTCATTTAACTTCTAGATGAAGGGTGTTTCGGCACTGAGATTGCCAATTCAAGAAGATTAGTGTAGGCATCATGAGAAAGACAAATATCAGCAGTGAATCAATTGCCGCTGGTTTTGAATAATTCATTCAACAAACAAGCTCAATGCCTACGAATAATTACATGTGTATCGGCATTGGGGAAGAGAACATAGCGAAAGCCTAGTTATCTGTCCACATAGCTTAGGTGGCTACCACACCTCGGTTTGAATAGCATATGAAGTGGCGGTTCATACTCGATATCTTAATCAAGACCTTTTCTGGAATTGGGTATCGCCTACTGAGGATGTTAGCACTATGTGGACTTGGAATGTAGCGCCTCATGTGGCCAAAGAAACAGAAAGACTGGGCGGCGCATTGGAGTGAATGGCATGGAAAGAGAGGCTTACACCAAAAGTGAAGTGGATATGCGAGGGAACAAAGGGTACACCTAGAATCAAGTCCAACGTCTTCCCAGTTTTGCAACGAGGTTCTTGTCAATTTTCAGTCCCCAATCATAAATGATCAGGCAATTTCCGTATCTGATATCCCTAGAAACCGGGCCCGTGGCTTTAGCTCGTAACATCTCACACTTTCTCTGTGAGAAGTCAAGATAGATAATGCGGTGAAGCCAGTTTCTCACCCTTAGACATGCAAACAGATCGAAATGTGCCGCTTTTTTAGGGGCGGACCAATTGGGCATTCCCGCAGACATAATTGGGCTTTTTGTATTTCGTTTTGCCGGCAACACGCGGCAGAGATGCATAGAGACGTTGCTTTCCCTGTAGAGCGGCTTGGGCAAAGGAACTCCCTATCCAAAAGACCTATTCGATATCCTATCAACATCTCCCAACTACACCGCCACTTGCTGTGGCTCTCGCGGGTTAGAAAATCACTCTTGGCATTCCCCATTCGATGCCCCCTTTTGTTAGAAAATTTAAGGGACAAGAAAAAAGTAATGTGCAGAAACTGTAGCTTCCTAGTACATTGCACATGCCAAATCACAAAAGAAAGATTTCGAAATGAAGAAGCAATTCAATAAAGAGGCTGGCTGAGGGTGCAAATATTTCAAGATATGCGCAATCTCTCCCAATCGCTGTGTTTCTAGGTGTATGGCTCGCCACATTCCAATCCCGGAAGGGATCTGGCTTTCTCCCTGTCTGTTTCCTAGTGGCGCAGATCGGCCTGTCACCGGAGATGAAAGAATCCTGGAGATCTGAATTACCTCTGGCCTGACTGGCTTTGAGAGGCCAGGGAATCGGCTTGGGCATCACCATTTAGCATTTAAGCTAAGCTGGTAGCTAGGCAATCTCATTCCCGGGTTCGCTTTTTCATGTGATACATCCAGTTTTCTCGCGGCCTTTGGTCATGAGTGATGGGCCAGACATCTGGGTAGACGTGTCAAGTGGCGTTCTTTGGAGAAGTGTGGCCTTCATCTTACTTGAAAGAGGTAGCCAGGGACCCTTGAAGGAGGAGAAAATGATGATATAGAACATCCCCCCCACCTACTTACAGGCCCTCGCCGACCAATTGAGTTGCATGGAAGGCCAACACGGCAAAGCAAAACACTGACCGAAGGCGTGGGATAGTGTGGCAAAGGAACGATGAATGACGAATCCTGCTCAGGCAGGACGGCGATCAGTGCGCGTTCCTCCTTTTCCCTGCCACTTTTCTGTCAATCTGTCACTAACTGTCAGGGTATGAGGCTCATGATATCGAATTGGATTCGTATAGTGGCAGTTCGGGGAAGAGGATAATATCCAGGTATCTGTAGAGCAAAGAGCTAATTGCTCCTAGCTAACCAAGTATCAATCCCATCCGTTCTTTTCCACGTCGCCCCCAAAACCAAGCGGTTAAAGATGGGGAGGGAGCTAGGATTAACCAAGATCCCGGAATACAAACTGCACCACTCACCCAATAGCTGGATAGGGGCGGGAAAACGGCGAGGTGAAACAGGAATCTGGGAAAGCAACACTTTTCTTTTTCTAAAACAAAAGAAAAAAAAAAGAAAAAATCATTTCTCTCGTTTGTTTGACAAGAGTTAAATTAATCCATGTCCACCTGAAAATTAAGAAGGTATTACATGGTACGGCATTGCACGGAGGATAACATCCCTCCCATCCCCCCCTTTATTCTTTCGGAAACTCTTGGGCTCAAGGGGATAGAAAACACGGAGTTGGCCGTTGGGGTTAAGGGGAAAATCTCGGGAGGTTTTTCACCTTCGGTTACCTTGTAATGATTATTTGAATGAAAGTAACCAGGGTAAAAAGGGTGTGGGTGATATTCTTTGCCCTGTGGTCGTAGTGGATCCGTGAGATGTGTTCGTTATCCCTGATGCTGGCTGGGAAGTCGTGTTCGGGAAGACCAGGGGACGAAGAATTGAGGCGCAAGCCAAAACGTTACTTAGGGATGGCAGATAATGCAGGTCTCACATAATTACCGTAGGAAATACGAAGATATTCTGGCTAGGTGATTTGAGGTATATGTTCCATGTGTCCTGGTTGTCGTTCCGTAATTTTTCAGACAGATGATGTTGAGAAATCGCCAAGCCTCTTCTGCAGAAAGTCAGTTGCGTAATTTACAAAAAATACACAATCTGCAATAAAAACATGATGATTATTATTTTACTATTTTCAAAAAATATAGAGTTATCCACTAGAATTTGGGGGTTAAAAATAGCCCGAAGTGCGTGTTTATGCAAGTCCACATTTGAAAGCCAATCGAAAAGTTTTTCTGAAAATTCCCCGGGGCGCCAAATCTTGGAAAACCATCAACGTGGACTAAAAGCGCCCTTGCAGCTTCTTTTTTTTTTCTGGAACAACATAAAATGCTGGATGTCACACTCCATTGGCACAATGCTACAGCGGTCGGCGAAGCTAAGCAAAATGGTCGTACCACACAGGGATTGTCATGCAGAAGAGAAAATTTTCACGCGCTAGGCATGCACGTTTTTTGGCCCAGTCCTTTGGAGCACGGACTTGTAAAAATGAAAGCAAAAATTTAAAAAAAAAAAGGGTCCTGCATAGGGCTCCAGGGCAGAGTTACACGCAGAGGCCAGTGCAACACCACCACGCCGTTGTGTATCTATTTTTTTTTTAAATTTTTTTGCACAACTCGCGGGTTACATGGCTCCATAATAATACCACCCACAGTGGAAATGCGCATAGGGCGGACGGACGCTTGCAAAGAAAAGCTGAAAAGGGAATTGTTCTAGAAGGAACTCTGGTTTAGATTTGTTTTTGTCATAGTTTTCTCAGTGCCAGTGTCGGGGTGTTATTGGATAAATTCGATTCACTGACTCATTATTTATAATATCTGTATCACATAACTGTACAAAGCCAGTTTAAAATTCAAGTAAAACGAAAATTGAGCCGTAAAATAAAAAGTTTTTTAATTTATTTTACAACAGCACATGTTAAGAAGATTTCTCCGAGCGAGTAAGTGATGAGAATATCACGGCCCCCTTGTTTGGCCGAATGCACTGGTTCTCCCCAACACTCTTTCGCCCTCTATTTTCGAGCATAAATTCCTCTGCTGCGCCAATGGATCGCCAGAGTTAAGGAGATTGATTCCAAATCCAATAGCTCCAATAGCTCAAAAGAGGGGTAGAAAACCAATTAAGAAGCTGATCTCTGCTCGCTGAAATTCAAAATGTCCAAAGCTTCGTTGAGTGCATCTTGGTTCAAACGAAAGTATGGGGTAGCTAATTCTCAGCCACAGATCGGGCGCCACATTTGTTGCCTCATTAGGCCCCTGTGGCTGGAGTGTTTTTCCTGATTCTGGCTGCTGTGGGTATTGTGGATGAAATTATCGGCGAGGTGAGGCCTGGGCCACCTGCCAAAAGCTCCCGCCTAACGGAGTACGGCTTAATACGAAGCTAAATGTATGTTTGTATGTAACATTGTGCCCTGTTTTTTTGCTTCGTCCACCTCTAGCCACGTAGTCGTCCCTTGCCGATCTTGCATCGAATCTTGAAAATGGGGCAAGTGTGGCAGCGAAACAGCCACATTCAAGGCCCCAAATAGGAAATGGATATCCTCCCGCCTTGCCTAAACTAGCAATCTCCCACAAATTTAGCCGAAAAAGACCACTATTGATCTGCAAGATGAGGCTAGTGATGCAGCTTTTCAGGTGGGAAAGAAAAAAATACAACCTGGATTTCATCTGCTATAGATGTGGCGGTGCAGAGACTGTGCATGGACCAAGCCAGCTGATGCCAGCCAGCCAGCAACAAAAAACCAAGTTTCTTCAGGGCATTTTGTATGTAGGAACCCGCATTTTTTTTGACTTTGGCATATGTGTTGGCAAGTAGCAATAATCCATGTCTGCCATGCTATTGACGGCCAGTAGCTACCTAGCTAGCTATGTAAAATGGGCGAAGATCTTGCATGATGATCCAACCTTAGTGAAATGATTCAACAAAGCTTTGCAGGGAAAGGTGCTATGTTTCCACTTTTGTTTTAGATTTTCTTCTTCTTCTTCGAAAGCGAGGTCTATAATCCAGTTTATGGGTTCGTTGGTCTATTACACAAGCTATTGCCAATGCTGCTGCACACCTTCTTTGTACTACAGCTAAATCAATAGTGTTTCGCATGGAAAAGAATAGGCTTTGTCATGCTTGTGACAAAGTAGCCATTGAATTTTGTGGGTGTGTCAAATGTAAGAGAAAATAAAAACTCTTGTCCACTATTTCAGATAGTTTCCAGCTTGTAAATTACATGAGATTTTGTGTTCTTCCCCCGCTCTTTTTCATTTTAATGGCGATTATTATTCAAAGCCTGTATGACGGATGCTGAAATATTCTTTTTTCTTTTTTCCTCTCTCTTTTTTAAGAAAGTAGTTTCAAAGACACCAACATACGTGGTTGAAGAGACGCATTGTTTAAATTTACTTTGTACCCATGGAAGCAAAGATTCAGATGAAACAAAAAGGGCACAATCTGCTTATCATCAGCCAGCCTTGAGATGCATCGTTAAACTTTTAGTATGCAGATTGAAGCAAAAGGAAAAGAAAGATCAAAAGTATTCTTGTCGTTTTGCTGCTTCCTCTTCCTGTATTTTTAAGCTATTGATATCGGTCAGTACACTGAAATTTGAAGTATTGGAATTACCACATGCCACCATTTCCGACTTTGGGGAAATACTCGTTCAACCCGATGTATATTATCATTTAGAAAGAAGAATACTAGTTCTCAAAACATATGGTTAGGTAACTAAATCAGGGAAAATGGGCTCTAGTTCTTGGTAGGTACCTAGGTACCTAGGTAGGTATACAGCATCTGCAGCAGAAACATCATGGTCTCAGCGTACTTCGGTGGAGAAGGTTTTTACTTGACTCAGAACTGTGTTATGCATCCACTCATCAAAAAAAGGTCACTTGACCTCGTAGAAACTTGTGGTAGCATTTTCAAACAGCGTTCTAGATTCAATAGATAAAAGTGGATATTAACTTGTGGTCTTTTTTAGTTCTCTTTCTCTCTCCCCTGCCCCCTGTGTTTCTGGTACCCGGAGAAACGGATGCCAAAAATCAAATGGTATTTCCTCTTGGCAGCTCTGGCAATTTCGGGTGAAAGAGACCGAAATGCATGTGCATGGTGCATAAAATCATGCAGGTTTGTGCTTTCTGGCGGCCAACCAGTGGCTGGTTTCAAATGTGGCTCATGGCATGTGGCTCAGTTACAGTGTTCTGTAGTTACCTAGGTAAGCATGGATTGATGTTGTCCGTATCCGGATGAGAGAAGAATTGCGTCTGCGATTTTTCATGCGAGGGGGTTTTTTGGCTTTCAAATTCGGCTGCGCCAACACATGTGGTTTATTTTTTTTTAGTTAATTTTTTAATTTTTATATTTTAAAAACGTATATATACATACCGTATATATGGACATAAGGACGAACGATTTCTTTGATCAATTGAAAAAATGATACTGCATCTACATTTGATCTTAGCGCAATCAAAAACTCAAAGACCTCCCTCTCCCACGATTAACCCAGCTAGTTACTAAAATATTCGCCGACCTGCCCGTTCTGCCACTCATATACCTGATCTAGTTGTTTGTTGGTTGGGGAAAGAAAAAGTCCCACAACTCCCCTCCTTTTTTCAGCTGGCCTGTCCATGGATACTAGCTATCGTGGTGATCGTCAATGCTTTGTGTAAAGCACGCGGGTCTCTGCAATAACAATGGTAAAAAGATATTTTAGACCTTACTTCAACCTAGGTGGAGTAACTTGTTCCATGGCTGATCGGTATGGACCGGAATTATTCTTTCACAAAATGCTATTGGACCCGAGAGAGAAACAACTCCGGTAATACGGATATAGGTACTTAGATTATAGAGGGCATAATTAAGAAAAAAAAGAAAAAACAAAGTGTTTGCTTCAGGATATCAACACATTTCTATTTTTTCAATAATTAAATTTTTTTCCCCTCAAAAAATCAACGAAAGCTAAGAAGTGGGGGCCGATCTTGCTCGCTACTTACTCCCCGTTCTCACACCTCTTTCCGCGGGCGACTGCAGACTCTGAAGAGTGGGTGCGGGTTGCGCTGTGCATGTAAGTGCATGTATAGTAACGTGCACAGGACGACGGATGTAATCCCGCAAGGGCGAAAAAGGACAGAAGAGGTCGCACAAGAAGCGCGAAAATGATCAAGCCAAGGATGTATTTTGTTTTTTTGATATATTTTCTGTTTCCCTTTTCGTCTCAGTTGGCGGTATTTTAAGTTACGGAACCCGGCCTCGATCTTTGTGTTGTCCATAGGGCTGACCTAACGGGGCCCGAACTTAACAAGCTACAAGCCCGAGCCTAATATGAATAGAGCCTAATATGGGTGATGAATAGCTACAGCCAAGGGCAACCCCCGAGCCACGCCTTCAGGCAGCTGACCAATTTGATTTAACCTTTTTATAGTTTACATGACTCGATCCGTCTTCCCGGAGAAGAACGGGGGGAGGAAAACATGAGTGGAGCGAGATGTCACCTCACTATAGGGGCTTTTTTTGGGGGGGGGCCCGGGGGGGGGGGGGGGGTTTGGTCATTTCTCATCAATTTCCCACCTTATCTCGGAGCTCACTCTGATTAACTATGTAGTTACAGCAAATGTACTCCTGGCTCACTCATACGAAAGAGTGTTCCAATTTCCCATCTTTTCTCCCCCCCACTTCTTGGGTCCCAATGGAACCTGAATATGGGCGAACGGGGTAAATTTGTGTGCTGAATATCCGATCCCGTCCAAAAGTACGGGCTGTATTAATATTATTAGTGAAGGAAATACGCAACAAGGCCAATATGTTAGAGTTGTTACCGCCTGGCCCTCTTAGCAGCCGAAATAGTGGAACGACGGCACCTGACCGGAAGCCGAAGGCCACCCTCAACGGCTCTGACCGATCTCACGTGGGAGATTAACCATGAAGCTAGAGTTCTATCCTACCTAGTGTGTACAAATGGTATTTTTTTTTTCTTCTTGAGTCATTTATATATGAATGTACACGGCAGATATATGCGGGAGAACATGTTCTTGCATAGCAGAGTAGGAGGAGGTAAAAATAAAATCAAATCAAATAGAAACTATGGAATACATTGTCGAGGTCACGTCTCCTAAGAAATGATTCCAAAGGGTCTCGGGTCTTGGGGTTCGCTTGGCGTTTGGTTTGATATCGTGGCTCTATTCCCCCAGGGAAACGAGGATTGTTCAATCGCTGATAACTGAAGCTTACAGGTGGAGGGAGAACTAGAGAAAGAAAATGCGGCTGCCTGATGATAAGTTGATATGATGGTTTTCTCTTTTTGGAAAACAAATGCTGAGGAGATAAAACACTGCTTTACTCCGCAATTCTTGGGAGGTAATGAATGGCGTAACATGGCTGTGAGGTGAGATTATTATGAAGATAAGTTTTGTTTTCCTGACAAACAATTTGAAGATACAATGGATAGTAGTAGAGTAAGTACAGTACATATGTTGTCTATCTTGATATGATCATTATCTCGTATCTCGTATAGAATTCTCCAACGGCCGTACCCCGTACTTATTGTTTGCATAGTTACCTCAATGTTAGGGCTGACATATATTAATCGCGAGGCCACATTCCCGTACGGGCGTAAGTGGAACAGTTATGCGATGCTTATGCAATGCTTATAATAACCCTTGGAATGCATATTTGAGCCCACCCCATGCGTTTACCTTGTCGGAAGAACTCCAAGAGGATAGACGCCTGTCAGGTTGGCAAAAATAAAAAACCTCTCGAGAAGTCGCTGGCTCTTGTCTTAATATTAAAGCCGAGGCTATGAAATGGTGGAGGGAACAAAAATAGTTTGAATCCTTCTTTTTTTAATAGCAGCTTTTTTAAAATTTTATTTTTACATATGCACAGGTGCAGAGCTTAGTTCAGATACCAACGGAGAGCTAGTGCCGATAATGCCGGCGGGGAGAGGAAAGAAGAGGCCTACGATTACTACTTTGTTGAGGGTAGTTTAGGCGATGAAAAATTGTACAGTACCTTGGTTAGCTGATGCGAGGATTACTGATCGCGTAAACTGTGGCTCAGTCAAAACTCACAAGTAAATATTCAGTTGAATCCAACCAATGATAAAATTGTAAAAGGAAATTTTGTAATAAAATATTTTTTGTTCTAGTTGTGATTGGTTGGTAGATGGCAACCTCGGCGAACAAATTTCAGCAGTTACTCCGTACAGTAACCCTGGATGTCGTGAACCGCGGACACGTGCATGCGTCGCAGTCTGTCCTGGGAGTAACTCCGTACATCCAGCACAAGGAAAGAACAGGTAAGTAACTGGTCTGTGAGAAGTGGCTGTGCTGCGCTAAAATTGAAATAAAATCGACTTTGAAAAAACGCTAGTAAATTTTTTCTTTTGGGATTCGGGGATCACCGAATTTTCTTTTTCTTTTTATTCGTCTCCTTTGGTGGACGGAAGACTTGGACGAATACGGAGTAGTAAGTTTTAAGCCACGCCCAGCGCTAACCTGGGTACGGACTAGTTTGGTGTCAATTCGGCGATGAAATTCAGTACCTGCATGGCTTTAGCTGTGGCTTGATCGATAGGAAATGGAATACTCCGTACGGAGTAGTACGGAGTAATTTGGTTTTTATTTATTTTAATTATTTTTTACAAAAAAGCATCATTCTTGTATTTTTTGACTGATGTGTTGCATGATCTGCTGACTCTTGCTGTAGATCCTGTAATGACTTTCTTTTTCTATTTTTCTTCTGTCAAGCAAGCAACCAGCCAGCCAGCCAGAGGCCAGTTTCTCCACACAGAGTTCCTCTGCCCCCTTAGGGACCTTGTTATGAGGTATTAGTAGTATCGTGCAGTTGTTTCTCCCACGTGCTTTTGAATGTCACAATTTCAGATCTGGCTTCATACAAGCGCCCTTTTGACACGTTTAAGTTACGCACCAGCCACAGCTGGCGCAGCTGGCTTTTTGGAATAATTACATAGTACGGTAGACTTCCCTTCACCCTTGGAGCAGATCATCAGTCGCTTAATAATTGACTCGTGACCAAGAGAAGAAGATGCTCATAGAGTGCATCAAGCCTATCATATTGAACTACCTAACTAGCTAAAATATATATGTGTGTGTGGGGCATGTGACCCGGGTAGCCCTAGTATCACCTAACACCCCCCCATGCTAGGGCGCCCCAGGAGCACGCACACAGGCCACGCCATAGGCATCAAAAATCAAAATAGCAGCTAAGTACAAAACTTTTAGTTAAATCCATTAAGCAGATCCCCCCGAACCAATCAAGCCAAGATTAGCCACAAAAGCATTGAATGCGGGCCTAGGCAGCGCCTTCGTAAAACCATCCGCCTTATTCTCCGTTGAGCTGACGTGCCGAAGAAGGAGCTCCTTTTTAGCCACTAGATCGCGTAATATATGGTAGCGGACTTCAATATGCCTCGAGCGCTTAGTTAAAGACTCGCCGTTAGCTAGATCAATGGCACCTTTATTATCAATATGCAGATTATTGGAAAGAACATAGCCATCCGCATTCTCAAGCAGTCCCGCATCATGCAGCATATCTTTAAGCCAAATCAGCTCGCACGCAGCTTCGCTAGCAGCAATATACTCAGCTTCAGTTGTGGACTTCGCCGTAGAGATCTGCCGCTGCGAACGCCATGATACGGGAGCTCCATTGATCATTATAATATAGCCCGTAGTCGATTTATATTGGGGGTCTGCACCCGCCCAATCTGAATCCGCGTAGGCCATGGGAGCCAGCCCTTCGTCCCCTATATTCCTCTTATACAGAATGCCCGTAGTCCTAGTCTTCTTCATATAGCGGAGAACATGCTTCAAAGCAGCCCAGCACTCCTTATTTGGGCGAGAATTGAATCGCGATAAATAATTTACCGCGAACATTATATCCGGTCTGGTGCTTGTAACCAGATATTGAAGAGACCCAAGCCCTTGACGATATCGCGTAGCCGTAAAATCATCATCAAGGCCCTTATCCTCATCCGGCGAGAACTGGAGCTTTGTGCCAGCATTCATGGGGGTTGGTGCCGGATTGATTGCAGTCATGCCAAAATCATCAAGGATCTCATCAATATAGCGTGTTTGCGTGACCAGTAAATCACCATTACGGCCCGCAATTTCCATACCTAAGTATGGCTTATCATCGTCGATTCTTTTGGTGTCAAAACGCTTCGCAATCTCATCGAGAACCCAGTCAATATCATGCTCATTGGGCCCCGTAACGCGGCAGTCATCAACGTGCAGCGTCAAATACACCTTACGGATGGGGTGATATAGGAATCCGCCGTCATACGGTGATATGCGGAAACCAATCGAAGTGAGATGCTCAGTGGCAAGAAAATACCACGTCCTCGCAGCTTGCTTCAGCCCATACAGGCTCTGGCGAACCAGGCCAACTAGATTGCCCCTGCCATGTTTTATGCCCGTCGGGAGCTGCATATAGATCATTTCTTCCTGTGGCAGCACGCCATTAAGGAATGCAGACACGTAATCAATTGCCTTCGATTTCCATCCCCTAGCCGTAGAGATCGCGAATAGGCTTCTGGTTGTAGGACCAGAGACAACGGCAGCGTAAGACTTCGTATAATGGACTCCTCGCTGCTGAAGGAATCCGCGAACCACCCATCGTGCGCGAAAGCGGATGGTTTCTCCCTTATTATTTAATTTGCGGTCATATACCCATTTACCCGTAAGAACATCCATATCCGGGGACCGCTCAGTAATAACATATGTTTTCTTTTGATTGAACATATCGACCTCCTTCCTCATTGCTTCGAGCCAATGATGCCAATCAGGGCTCCGTCGAGCCTCCGCTAAGGTCGTGGGACGGTCCGTAAGGGTACTAAGCACGGGCTCATCACCATTATCATTAGCATGCTCGTCAGACTCATTAAGGAGATCAACATCACTGTTTATAAGATAGGTAGGCTCAATGGCCTCCTCCAGATCCCCATTGACAAGCATCTTCATGATGTGCGGCCGCTCCCTTGCCAGGCGCCGCAGGAGACAGTGCTGCCATCCATCCGCAGGATTCAAAACATCGAGCTCATCCGGTATGTTATTTGGCTCATGAGGAGCCGGAAGAGCGGCATTAATGAATGACACGTCCTCCACGAGAGCTTCATCAAAAACCACATCTCGTGCTATCTCCAACCTGCGTGCATCAGGGTCCCATATGCGAACTTGATGAAGGCCCTGATAACCCACAAAGATCCATTCTTTCCCATCCGTTCTATCCGCAAGCTTATTAGTAACTCGCAGATCCTTCTTGTAGACCTTGCAGCCCCATCTATGCAGCCAATTCGCCGTGGGCTGCACCCCCATCCATGCTTCAAAGGGGGTCAGCGGAGACCCCTCCTTGCACCCGTAAAGCTTCGTAGAGGTGGGAGACATATTGATCAACATAACGGCAGCCTGCATGGCCTCACCCCATAGGTCCCTAGGCTGCCCGCTATCGAATAGCAAGCTCCTAGTTCTTTCGATTATTATGCGGTTCGCACGTTCCGCTGGACCATTTGATTGTGGGGTATATGGCGTAGTCGTCTCATAGGCAATGCCTCGCTGTTTACAAAAAGCTTTTAATTCATCGCTCTTGAATTCTCCACCACCATCCCAGTGCAAGGAGCCCACGCATCGCTGCGCAGTGGTCTCAATCATTGTTATAAAATCCCGTAGTTTCGCGGTTGCTTCACCCTTGGTGGCCATTAAAATGGCCCACCGATATCTCGTGGCATCGTCCGTAATACTCATCCAATAATCAGCCCCCCCATACGTGGGAACGCCATCCTCATTGAATAAGGTACGCCCACCGCCCGCAAGATCAATAAATAATCGTGCAGCAGGCTTCACTTTTCTAATCATGGGCTCAAAAGCAGGACGAGCCATCTTAGCCTGCACGCAGGTTTTACAAAAAGGCAGAGCCTTGGAGCCTTTAATCCTCATCCCCATGCGCGGATCCGCGGCCATCTTCGCTATATCCATGTGGTTAAGATGACCCAGCTTCAAATGCCATTGCAGCATCGTGAGCTCTACTGGTTTTATATTCATTGATGGCAGAGCCAATAGCGAGTCATCCACAGCATTTACGGGCCGAAAATCACCATTAGGCATGGCGAATTGAATCAAATCTCGGATTTGCGGAGGCTTTTCAATGACATAGATATCTTTCTCATTCAAAACAGCAGTGAAGCTGACCATTCGATCGGGAGAGGTCATAATAATCGAGTGAGCTTCTCCATATGCCAATTGCTTGAACGTATAGCCCTTGCGGACTAATTTGCCAAAGCTCACGATATTTGCTTCTAATTCGGGGGCAAATCGCACACCTTCCAGGCACACATCCGCCCCATCAACCGCCAGTTCAACCGTACCAACGGCCGCAGCTGGAACAATGGTCCCATCCGCCATTTTCAATTTAACATTGGAGCTCATTGAATGGCATTTAACAAGCTCCTTGCGTGGTGTTGCGTGAGCGCCAGACCCCGAGTCCAGAACCCACTCATCCGCAATATCATCATCACGGACGATTTCACGAGCATGGAACACCTTCTCAACCGTACTGTGTACAGGAGCAGAGCCGTCATCGGGGCTCTTGGAAGAATCCTCATTATTGGCCTTCTTCTTATCCTTCTTGGTGCCACCACGCCTTTTTTCATTAGAATAACCTGACGGACGCTTCTCTGGGTGCTTTTTCCAACAGCTCTCCTCATTATGGCCCACAATCCCGCAATGTGAGCATTTTGGCCTGCCTGATGCAGATGGAGCAGGGCTCTCACCCGCATCATCCATACTGCTCGCATTATTTACGGGCGCCTTTGTGTTCTTTGAAGAAGAGGAACTGCCGCCAGAGGGCAATCGAAGCAGAATATCACGGCATAGACCCACAAAATCATCCTCCAGGAGAGTATCTTCACCACTCTTTTCAATATCATCCATCCTATTTCGTATGAGATTGGCCCATCTACTGTGAATCCCCGCAAGCAATCGATCAAAGAAGACGGAATCCGGCATATAAAAATCTAATCGCTTATATTCAGTTCGTACGGCTAAGAGACGCTCAATAAACGCACGATCCGACCCGCAAGACTCAGCCGTCATACCCAGGAACTCATTGAAAAGACGAAACCGGCGAACTACGCGGCGTTCAGCGAAGTTCTCCTCTACTATGGACCACAGCATATAGGCAGACAATTGATTCTCCTTCGGTATAGTAAAATGAGTTCTAGCCTGTGCGGAAATCGCTGACCACATATAATTACGCAGCCAGCTATTCCGCTCCCTCCAGAGCTTCGCAACGTCCTCACTGACCCCCTCAGGCGGGGCCAGCTCCTTATTTAACAAAATATCATCTGTTTCTGAATCCTTCGCCGCGAGAAGAACCTCATCCCTCCACATGGGATAGTTCATGGAGCCCAGCAGCAGAACTGGCTTTTCAAGAAGCTTAACTGTAAGTCGAAACTCCTTAATGGCCTTCAAATAAGCCGTCATATTGGCGCCTGCGAGCTCCCCCGCACCAGCACCAGCCTTAATCCGCGCTGTTTCATTCTCCAACCTCGCAATCTCCAACCTCGCCCGGGTCTCAGCGCTCAAGGAGTCATCATGCTCAACCTGAGCCTCCTGGGTGGGTTCATCGCGATCTGAGCCCGTATCCGACATATCCGACATTGGATCTTCGAAATCAGCACTTGACTCCTCCGAAGGAGCTCTTGCGGGCAATTTACGGGCTGTAATGGGGGTTGGAAAGGGCTCGTTTTCAATATTCTCCGGCGTACGTTCCGCTCGCCTAGTCGGCTTATTTTCCCTCGTAAGATCAGGACTGTTGCCTGACCGTAAGTTCACCATGAGAGGCAAGAACTAGCTGTATAAGAGAAATAGATAGCAGTAACGCAGCGTATTAAACAGAGGCCTCATAACCTCATAGAGTGCATCAAGCCTATCATATTGAACTACCTAACTAGCTAAAATATATATGTTGTGTGGGGCATGTGACCCGGGTAGCCCTAGTATCACCTAACAGATGCGAGATAGGCCTCGATCTGGCGAGGAAGTTCTCGGTATGCTTTTGATGATTTGATGGGTCTAGGCCCTATTTTGGCCCTATTTTGGCCTCATTCTCTTTTATGATTTAATAATGGGCACAAGACTAGCAAAAAAAATAAAAATTAGCAAGCCAAGGAGGTTGACCTGATCTTTTTTGGATTTTTGTGTGGGACGAAAGTCAGAGTGTTCTTGCTGATTATTATTTGATTGTTTTTTGCGATATTATGGATTTTTTCTTCCTCTTATGTATAATGTAATCGTTCCATGGGTATCTGGGGTTAGTTTGATCGACTTCGACATTCGATTTTTGGGTACCTCTTTGGAATACTCAACTTTATTTATATTTCGATCATGCGGTTTAATCACGCCCATAAATTAAATAGTTCCAACGGAAATTTCCCGCAAGTTCAAACATTGACGATGACTGGAAAGTTGATGTGCAAGCAGCAATTTTTCTTTTCCTCCTGGGAAATAATTTGATTTGGCGGAAAATTTTTCGTTTTTCCCCTTATGTTTTCAAACGTCTTACAAACTCCGTACCTCTGAGCTGGATTATTACAAACTTAACTATGGATCGGGGGGAAGCGGTGCAACATGTTCGCCGAAAAACTCGCTATGATCTACACGGAGTCCAAATTTGTCCCGGGGGCCACCCATACCCATATCCATACAGGACTCTCGGGGTTAAGACAAAAGTAACGAGCTTTTCGCTTCTCTGGCCGAAATATTAGCCCGGGGGGGGGAGGGGGAGATATGGGGAATGTTAATGCACAGACTGCAGCAATTAGTACCGCGCCTAGTTTTGTTCAGAAACAGGAGTAGCGGGATGTTATTTCGGTTGTTTGTGCGTGCGTAGGGCGTTAGCGTTGCATGGGTCTAGCAGTACGACGTCATCAAGGAATAAATAATTTTTTGGGGTGGTAGAGCAAAGGTGCGAAGCGCCAAGACTTTGTTTTCGGAATGCCGAGAATCCGGCGAGTTATCAGCGAGGAACACCGAAAAACCCGTGTAGGGCGGAATATGGGATGGAAAGTGAAAGCAACAGCAAAGCAAAGGGTAGGGAAGGGATTTTGATTTTTAGGTACCGGGGCGGGCTTCGGGGGGTTTTGACAAATTGTAGCGTGGCTTTGCTTGAAGCTAGCTACCATGGAAGTACACCTTTTTATTTTTTTTGCTCACCTATGATGGTAGTAGTTTGCTAGGGACTTTCGGCACAGAGGGGGGGTTAAGGAGCTAAGGAGTTTAGGAATTGACGAGCGATGGAGATTACCTAGGTACTAGCTCTATAGGCTTGAGTGAGCGGAATTCTTGAGGGAACTAGAAATTGAACTCTTCATGGGGTCATGGGCAGACCATGACGAGACATGACATGCCACTGATTCTGATCTGGGTCTGAGCATGGAGGAGAGAATGAGCCCGGGAGGAGAGTGTCATGCGAATCCAATGATCCAGAAGACATCCTGCTTTTCTTTTTTTTCACTCTTCTCTCAGTCGGTAGATACCGGTTTGACGTACTTGAATGATGTTATTGAATTATTTAATTATTTCAATCGAATGATAATTGAATAGAATACGCGACAGTAAATAGAATATATAATTCGGCCGAAAACTCCCTTAATTCAATTAATCCATTCTCAGTTGCACATCAGCAGTCTTCATCATTACTGCTATCATTGCAATATCGAAACCAAAAATTGAAATAGCGCGAGGGTTTATTGAGAAATTCCTGAAGTTCGAGCTCATTCTAGTCGCAGGCTGCTGACGATATTCTGCTGTCATCGGCAAAACCCCCCCCCCTCTGACACATCCGTACGCAACACAGCCATCATCATAATCCATTACACACACTTTAGTCATACCGGGCCAGCGAAATATAACAGCCTGTTTTTTTTCATCCCTTCCTCGCCGAACCAAGAGCCCTACAATACCTAATACCTACCTGGGCGACCGATTCAACCCGAAAAATATCCTCTATACTTCGACAAAAGAACTAATTATTATTAGTTTTTGTTGTGGAACGGACCATAACCAACCCTTGCACAGCCGCATTCTTGGCCTCTTGGCCCATTTACAATTTTTCATCCTGCGGGCCCCGAACCCCCAGGCACCCAACCCGGTTAGACTCAGATCTTTGATTGATTGATTTTTCTTTTTCTGCCAAAGAGGAAAAGCAAAAAGCAAAAAGACCCAACCCGTGGTAACATTGAGGCAGGGAAAAACGCAAAAAACAAAAAAAACAAAAACGGAAAGCGTAATACAGGGTGAAAAGAACGAAATCGAATACCAGAGAAAAATACGCCAAGACCCTCCGGCAGACGCAGTTCCAAACATCCAGTACAAATACAATAAGCCATCCCGCCAGAGCAGAAAGAAAAGGAATTCATCTATATAAACAACACTCAACAACAACGACTACAACAACATCAAACACAGGCAACAAAAAAGAAGCAAGCCACAGGAAACAATTCAGTTTCATCTTGAGTGTTTGATAAAACAATCTCTTTCTTATTTATTCCTCCCTTCCCTCTGAGCTCTTGTCCACCAGTCTCTTATCTACTGTTGTTTGTTTCGACCCTCCGCTCTATCCATCCAGGGTCTTGAGTTCAACCTTTTTTTTTTTTCGCCACTGCTTCATGACTTGAAAAACCCTAATTGCCCATTCCCCCCCAAGCTTATTTTTCCTGCCCATATTTACATATATATTTTATTATTAATTATTTATATATTTGTAAGCGGGTCCCCCTCCCCATCCTCGCTCTCGACATGCTCGCCCACTATTCTTCTGTTCCGACTCCTCCACACCTCCAACAATATCCACAATCACAGTCGCCTCTCTTCCAACAACAACAACAACAACAACATCAACAACTACATCAATCTTCGCTTCCAAGTTCTTCCAACCTGCAAGACGGCGACGACAGCGTTGCCCAATACGAGTCTTTCCGCCACCGTCCACATTCCCAATCTTCACAAGACTCGTTCGCCACCTGCCTCAAAACCAACAGCTCCAGCAACAACTGCAGCAACTAGAGCAGGCGCAACAGCTGCAATACTATAGCAACTCCTCTCACACCTGCTCCCTCGCAGTCGCATTCGCTGCCTCCTTCATTCCCCTCATCGTCGCCGCCACCCGGTTCAGCTGCTGCATCTCCCTCATACTCGTCCGCCGCCTTTTCCACTCAGAACTCTCCGTCCACACAGACTTCTGCTCCTCCTTTTACCAAGACGCCGGCGTTTTGTCTATGCCGGAAAGCACTTTCCCTTCTCCTGCTGGCTTGTCGCACACCCCTCCAGTCAGAATAATACATAACTCGACTCCTCCCTTTGGGGACTCGGCCTATGACCCAGATAATTTCTCGCCCATGCTCTTACACAACGGCCTTCCGCTGGACAGCAATCCTTGGAATAACCTTGTAGGTTCTGTCAAGCAAGATCCTCAGCGCACTGCTCAACGGCCACGTCAACGTGCCCTCTACAACCAGTACCAGCACCACAGAGCTACCTCGGAGTCATCGGCTCTCCCAACAAGTACTTTTGTCGCCACTCAACCCCCCCGTCTCATCATATCCTTCTTCCTCCTCCTTTAACTGTTCGGATCAGTCACCTCGTGACTACCAACAGTCAGAGGTGGATCTGGCAATGAGAAGGGCCATTCTGGAACAGCAGCAGCAGCAGCAGCAACACCAACAAGCAGTGGAGGATGACAAATCGTTTTCCTTATCTGTACCGCCTTCAGTGTCCACCTTGAGTCACAACTCTCCTGTTACTCCTCACGCAAATTACCCCGAAGATTTCGAGGATGGTTCTAAGCCCATGTCAAATGGTGAGGGTACATACCCCGATGTTGATAAATGGATGGATGATTACTTACGTTTTGATGACCGTGTAGATTTCAGTGGCCACAGCAGTGCTCCGATGGGCGTCCCAAGCTGACTAGAACCATCTCTGACATCTACCAAGACGAATTGTATAACCCGAACACTTCCACCCACACCAAAGCAACCCATCCAATCATCTACCCAAAACGCAAATATGTATTCGCCTTATCATCGCAATATCATCACAGACCGGATACAGGCTGCGCACCAGGGCCATATCTCCGAGCAATCGCATTCCCGTTCAGCCTCAGCAGCTCGCCAACGATCTCCATGGAGAGATAACTCCCCGTTCCTACATGA
>MOWL01000101.1:0-16374 GCA_002110485.1 Emergomyces orientalis | reverse complement strand
GGCTGTGTTCGAACATTCAAGCAAGCCTTCAAATCCAACGCTGAATTTCCATATCCGAAAGTCTTCACACTTCGTCACTCCGTCTTTGTCCATCACGATGTCCATACCTACAATCACCAACAGCTCCGATATCAGAGATGCCCAAACACGTCCAAACACCCCTACCCATGGGATGGTCGATACTGGGAACAAGGGACCAGTTCTTATCAGCTCAAGGAATGACAAAAAGGTTTCGGAAGAGTATGCCTATAGAATTTCTCTCATATATTTTCCTTGCTGAGCGTTTTCAGGCCTTCCAAACACCTCTCCCAATTCCCCTACTCGTCGGACGGCCGAAGATGGGAGCAAGAGACGAGATTTTACTGCTCTGGGGGTGACAAGGACGTTCCGGAAGAGTATGTCTCTAAAATGACTCACGGTATTTTCCTTGCTAACCGTCATTTAGTCAGGTAGACAGGAGTACTGAACCGAATCACTTAGAAGCAACAGCCCAAGGAGGAGAAACACCAGCTGTCCACTGCCGAGAAATACCGACTGTTTCCCAGTGAACGTGAGCAGAAGCCACACCCTGACTCTATGGCTTCACCATATGATCCTTTATTCCTTGATGATTCAAGAGGTGATATAGATCCTCTCTTTGAACAGTGCTGAAGCTGCTGCTTTCCACTTGTAAATTGCTGTGAAGGCCTATCTTCTTTCCCTAATGGATGTTGATGTTGATTTATCAGCGATGAAGTGGACATGATTGGATACTCTAGCCTACTTTTAGTTATGAGCAATGAACCTGAAGGCATGCCATCCAAGACCCCTCTCTGTAAACCACAGAAATCTACCCTCCGTTCGTAAACACAGTCCCATCATGCAATAAATAACAAAAACGCGGAGGTTCGTACAGACATGCCATTGCACTCGGCTGTGGATATGCAAGCGAAATGGTATGTCCAAGCATACAAACATGGAGATTGCTTGGCTGGACGGATACCGCTTTCTGAAAAAAGTTCAGAAAATTCTCTCTCCTTCTGTATAAGCACACCTGACTTTCATATCCGGCGCCTACAAAGATCAAAGGAAAATTATTGCAATATGGACGGTTCAAGGAAGATACTATATAATTCAGCTGTATCCCAACAGAGGTGGAGAAACTGTTTGTAGCGACTGGCCTTGGAAAACTATTGATCCGAAGACTCTGAGCTACAGAGAGCAATTTAGGCCACAGACACAAAGTGAGGGTAAAATGGTTATCCAAAAGCGCAAAATAGAGAATGAGAACGCCTACGGTACAAAGCGAAATAAAACAGAAAAGGCGATCGTTACAGGCATGGCCCAGGATCGAGGATATATCATCATCCAGCGGAAAAAAGATAAACTGCAGGAAGATGATGAGTTCCCACCAAAAAAGCTATTCGAAGCATTAGAGAATGAAATCGGGAAGGTGAGGTTCCAGAACCTGCGGAGAAGCACGCTGGCGCTGCCTGGCGTTCCAATTGACGGAGGTGAGGCCAGTGAAGCATTGCTGCATTATGGGATCGATGTAGGTGTTGACTATATCAGAAATGATAATTCGACGCTGACGCATATCAGTTTTCCGACCCGTCCGATCCGGAATTGAACCCTTTCTTCCAAGATGTCCTCGGCTGCTCTTTTTGCGAAGCAGATAAAGCCATGCTAAAAGTTATATTCTGGGCGAGAAACGAAACCAAGCTGCGGCGTTACACCGCTGGCCGCCCCAGCACAGCCTACATATACTGCCCGGTAACGACTGAAGGGCTCAACGATGGCAATGGTCTATTTCGCATTGTGGAAGGTTCCCACAAAATGACGAGGGGCAATATAGATCGTACCAAAGCTACCCCGATCCGTCTTCGACCAAATGAAATATTAATTATGTCTGCAGAACTAACGATAGAGTATCCGCAGACCGGGGGAGGGGTTGGTATCTGGATGCCAGTATCCCGGCGAGAAGGAAATTACATCCGCTAGTATTTATCTTCCTTAGAAAATTATTACCTTTGAAGAAACTTGAACCAAGCATGGATATCAGTTATTATTCTCTTGGTTGTTTCATATCATACCGCCAGGACGGTGGTTCCTAATATACTTAATGTGCTATACAGATCACTCTGTGCTGAAGAGAGGATCGAAGAGAGGATCGAAGAGTGGATCACAACCTGAACCATCGTAGAGCATCGGATCGTAGGCCATATTTTCGTCCTCCGGCATGTAAAACTGGCGGTACGTCTTACCCACCGTCTCGTAGTTATACTGTAGAATGTCGCAGATGTCACCTAATCTGGAAGCATATTAGCACTCGTCAACTGCAGATTAACAGATGGACTCACGAAATGGATTGGCCACCCAGGCGTTTGATGATACACGGATAGAGATCGGTATCCACCCGGGTACTTCCTCCGGAGCTGTCCCTGTTATTTTCTTTCGCTCAGTGAAGTACTCAACGCTCGCCTTATCTGAGGAAATGCGCCCATAATAGCTTATTTCTCGGTTGTCTATCACGGGTTAGCGGTAGTTTCCAACCGATCCAGGCGGAAACGCACTTAGAAAGAAAACCTCCTCCGCTCGACTGCCCCATCCATTTTCAGAGAGGATCCTAATGCATGTGTTCACCCAGCGGATCCCGCGACGATACACTTGCAGGTTTCTATGCTTAGTAGGACTAATGCTTTGTTGCATTATAGTATCGACAACGTCTACCGATACCCCCATCTTGAGCATTATGTCACAATTTAAGACGATAATAAACTTGCGAAAGCGCGCCGTCTTCAGACCAAGCTTTGACTCCACGTCCAAGTACCCTGTTTGAACAGCGTACTTATATGAGTTCGCCGCCCATGTGGGAAATCTCGAACAATTAGGGATGGGCGATGGTGTATCTACTCTCTTCAGCTTCACGCCGTTGGATTTTCCGAGGAGTAGATCAATCGCCGCATGGTTTTCCTCGATGGTACTAAAGCCGTGAACCCTTCTCAAATCAGCCCATTTCGTGATATCCGGGATATCTTTGATCAACTCATTCAATTGTAGTTGCCATCGTTGAGGGGTTTGCTCCGGTTGTTTGTCCGTCTGCTTGTCTGGGTTCCAGAGGATAAACTTGGCTTGTTTCTGGTCTGGTACGGTGCATTTGGAACCATCCGACTTCTCGCTTTGACTGAGAATGCTGTCCAGTTGATGGGACTGGAAAGCTTGGGGAGGGAGCAGCGTAGTTAGCCAGTGTTCAAGGAAGCGGATGTAGGCATCGTCGCTGCCGTTAAATGGCACCAATCGATATTTACTTGCCATGATCGTGGGTCCGAACAACTGTGTCTCTGATCCAAAAGAGGCGGCGTACGAACATACTAAATGCTAAATGCAGCCATTTGCACTATTCCCAAAGCTGCAGCTTCCATGGAAGCTGCGGCTTTGGGAATAGTGCCCCTCATAGCCAAGCCGTTTTGATAGGCACTCAAAATTGTGGCGCTATCCCGAGACTACACGACGATGGTGCCAGGACCACTTCCAAGGAAGTCATGGATAATCCAAGACATCTTTCACATGTCTTTCAGCCGTATTCACCAAAGTTACGATGGTATGAGCAAGTACTTCACCGCATGCACTGACCATCTTGTATCTGGAAAACGCCACGGCTGTGCCGAGATGCTATGATGTTGCCCTATATCGAGCGTCGATGATAAAAATTGACGAACTTGCGGAGATCACCCGGGGGGGAAGTGCGATATACATGCCCAGCTTGAGCGTGCCATGCTCATGCGGGGGATCACTACCTTGATACTATTTGAGGCCAAACTTTGCACCTCACTCCTTTTAACTATAAGAGATGCTTCACCGCTCGCTCGTTGCCTTGTCGAATATGGACTGCTCATCCACGTTGGTTCGCACTTGGATTACTGCCTGCATGCAAGGAGAAAACTTGCTCCCATCACTGCATGCGAAGTTCTTACTATTATCATACAGAGTTGGTTGACATTATTCCTCTGCGAGATCGAGTGGCTATCGATACTTCAGATTGCCATTTAGGCTAGCTCACCTATCTTACCCTGTCGCCTACATCCACCAAGAAAATCGTCCTGCTCTAGTCATGGGTTGTTTCCCTTTCGTTCTAAGCCTTGATAGGGTCATAGCGATGATAAAGAACGGAGTGTGTTTTGGCGCCGGGGCCACATCGATGACCGGAGAAAGCTATACACAGGCAGACGAGGTTCGACAATAACTCGCCCTGAATCAGTTTCTGCTGTGGTGGTCTAACAGTAATTTCCAGAAAATTAAGGCGGTGATCTCAATTTACTATCCAAACTTGCCGACCTTGAGAGAGGGGACATTTACTGTAATACGTGAGGGACGCGAGGGGCCCTATCAGCAGGATCTGCGATACCATGAATTGATTGCTCGTAGCGATGGGGTTACTGCTCTTCGATTGTACATGCCAGATTGGGTTCCTGGTTTTCAGTAAGTAAACACAGTATTAGCCCTTCTTTCAAATTCTTGTCTAATGCTATCATAGTTTACCCGCTTTTGGTGCCATGTGATAGGATAATAGACATGTGGAGGATACATGAAAACTGTGATTCATGTCAGTGTTGTATATAATTTCTCAGTTCGCTTTTACAGTCTTCCATCTCTCAGCATGCTTTTATTTCACTTTTTTTATTCCTCTACAACCCTGGCCAACCTGTCATTGCTTCCATACTTTTCAAAGATGTCATGGACCAGGCATCGAGCCTCGTTGGTTCTCTTTTGAATATCATATTCCCTGGTTCCATATTTGTTGATATGTTCCGCAGAGCTCCCAACCTGGGCCTTCTGTCCCATATCCTGATTGTCGGATGTGCCTTTGTTTATGTCTGTATCTGGGTATATGATGGAATCTGGACATTCTGTGCTGTGGATGTTGAAATTCAACCGCGCAGCGAGGAGCATGAACATCTAACCACCTTTCTGGAATCTTCGGTTACCGGATGCCTGTCTCAGAGGGTTAGAAGTGAGCAAAGGAGTGGAGAGCATGCACCTGCAGATGTGTGGGACTGGAAAATCATTGGAGCAGTTCGGGAATATCGATTTCGACCCAACAAAATTTGTTTATTCCTATTCAAGGGCTCAATATTTCAGTTTCGGCGGACGGAGAGAAACTTTGAGTTCCACTTCGAGGAGCGCTATAGTCTGAGAGTGTTAGGCTGGTCCTGCAAGCCAATTAAAGAACTGCTTGTGGAAGTCAGCTCACATCACATATTCAAGACCAAATCCAAAATTACAATTTTCAGACCAGGAGGCAAGCCTCTTCGTCAGTCTAAGATTCCATGGCAGCTTGTCAAAAAAATGAGTCGTCGGTCGCTCGAAAGTATCGCCCTGGAAAAGGAACAGAAGGAAGATATTTGCGATGACATGCACAAATTTCTCAACACCAAGTCAGCATATCAGAAAATCGAAAGACCATACCGTCGTGGTTATCTATTCAATGGCCCCCCTGGAACTGGCAAAACCAGTCTTGCGCAAGCTTTGGCGGGCAGATTTGGTCTAGATATTTACTTGTTGAGCTTGACAGGTCAAAACATGACCGATGATGAACTCCAGTGGCTTTGTAGCCAGCTACCAGACCACCCTTGTGTTCTTCTCATCGAGGATATTGACAGTGCTGGAATCAACCGCGAGAAAACACAAGCCATACAACAAGAGGACAGCACTAGGCAAAACAACCAGATATCACTCTCCGGGCTCTTGAACGCGATCGACGGTGTCTTATCATCTGATGGGAGAGTCTTGATCATGACCACAAACTGCAGAGATCAACTTGATGCAGCACTTATCCGTCCAGGACGTGTGGACAAGGAAGTGGAATTTACACTGGCATCAGAGGAGCAAATAAAATCGATTTTCCAGCATATGTACACATACACCAACGAAGACCACATCAACCTTGTAGATATGGCTGCTGAGTTCGCCAAGCTAGTTCCCGATTGCCAGTATAGCCCGGCGGACATCCAGAACTATCTGTGGAATAAGGACCCGAAGAGTGCGGTTACAGGAGCTCAAGAGCAATTCCCAACTAGAGTGTGAGCCTCACAATTGAATTACACTATTTTTGTACTTTCTGTCTGTTGTTTGTTTGTTATTGTCTTTCTATCCTCTCTCTTGTTTGTCGATCTTGTGGATTCACTACTGTTCCTCGCAAAACAATAGCACGGCTCCCTATTATCTTGGTAGCAGCCATTACAATAGATTATGTGGCCAAATTTGAGTTAATAGAGGCATTAAAGAAGCCTAGCCTCGCTGTTGCTGTCACTATCCATAAACAAACACGATGTCTATAGTCCCAATTTCCCAAAGTTTGGTATACATATCAAGCAGCTGGCTTTTCAGCACCCTGCTTTTGCAGAAATAGCCGCACAAAGTCACAAAGTTGAGAAAGTGATTGAGTCGGATTTACAAGGATGGCTGCAAGATTTTTGTATGCTGTAAAAGGTAGAAGCCAGTAAATATTTTACCTCTTTCCGCTTCTTGTTCACCAGGTGTCTGATTTCCGAGGCTGGTTGGGAAGGAGGAGGGTTTCCAAAATCCTCAGAGTGGAAAGAATAAATAGAGAGTTCCCATATGAGCAGCGTTCATTGTAAATATCCTTGCCCCTACTCGTGGTAGGGTCCCTAGGACTAAAAGAAGTAGTAAATATGGAAATTTAAGCAAAAAAGACAGGAAGATAGCTGCTTGATACCCTCAGCCCTCGCTCCCGTGGCTTTGTTGTTTATTGGGTAATGAAAGGCCATGCAAATATCAACTCCAGCAGGGCGAAGTACTATATAAACTCAGAAGAAATTCTGTCCAAACACAATGCTTGCTCTGCCATCTAATTTACCTCTGAATTCCCCGGGCGCAAGACAGCCAACAGCTTGTTCAATACATCAGTGAAGATGGCATTGTAGAACTTTCACTGGCTGTTCGACCTGCAAAGAAAGACATGTCAGATGTGGTGAAGCAGCACCGGCCCGCCACAATTGCATTAAAAGGGGCTTGTACTGTGATGGTGCTTCGTTGACCCCAGCCAGATAGAGTCTGGCTTTGCAGAGAGAAAGTATAAAGCTTTTAGAAGAGAAATGGATGCAGCACAAAGAAACATATCAGATGCAACCCTAAACAACTGTGTCTCCAGCTCACAGTCATTGCCATATAAGAATCCAACTTCACCCAGCATTAATTCTGTGGATTTGCAAACTGAGTTTCACACATCCTCACAATCTCTTGCAATGGTGAGTCTGCTGTTCTTCACCTACTTAGAAAAACACTGCTAACTTAGACAAGAATGCTGAACCTTATCCCACCACTTCTGGTGGCAAGCTCCCACTTCAATCTGAGTTCCATACCTCCAGCAATGGCCTGTACCACATCGATGAAGCTGATCCTTCCAAATATCCGGATATCCATGGTGATGTATGAAGTACATCTGGAATGATATCACCAAAATACTAATTCTAAATAGAAATGGGGCGGCAATGAAAGTGTTCTCTCTGGATACATTGTTCTCATCTCAGACCCCGTACTTCAAGACCGGCTGAAATATCTAAAGGATCATACTCCTCAGCTGAAGGGTATTCTTGATGTGTTCTCCGAAGATGAGGTTGACGGACCTATGGCATTACCATATGCGCTATGTTTGGTAAAAATTGTCAGAGAAAATAAATTTCCACAATTATCTGTGGAAAGATTGAATGATACCATCAATGTCCTCTCCGCACGATTGAGAGGACTGCTGTCAACACCTCTGTTATATACCCCTCGAGGTCGCATAAGTCGTGTATCACTTTTATTCAAAAAAAAGGTGTTCCACGGGTGTTTGTCACCCTTGAAGTGCTGGCCGGAAAAATGTTGGCATCTGAAGACAGTTTCGAATTTTACCCTGGGCGACAATCTAACTGTGACATTGCATCTTCGTGGGAATAACTATAACGTGCCCGATGATATTTACAGGGTGCCTGATGAGATTTGGAATAATTTTAACCCCCTGGATTTCGATATTCTTGAACCAGCTGCAATGCTCGGTGTTGGTTAGTTATTATGTAAGGAGAGTAGCCCACTTAGATCTCTCATGTCTGCTACCAAATGACCCTACTTTATTATCTTCCAAAGAAAATAAAGTTTGCCAATAAAATGATTATTGTAAATTATGAAATATCGCATTACATGGTGGGGAGCAACGCGTATGTAGATTGCAAGGAAAAAAGCGTGGGCTGGCCAAAGGGCACGAAGTATCGCTAGCAATTCGCTATGGCAAAGGAATAAAACCAGCTTTGTATGATACTAGTAAGCATATCCCTTCGCATGCAGCCACGGGATCTGCTTACTGGCCAACATGGATGACCGGTTTGTACTCAAACAAGGCAACGAGCGAGCGGTGAAGCATCTCTTATAGCCAAAAGCAGCGAGGTTCAAAATTTGGCCTCAATTAGTATCGAGGTGATGATCCCTTTGCATGAATATTGCACGCACTCAGGCTGTGCATGTATATGCACTCGCCTTCGGGGATTGAGGTATCCTCTCCCAGGGTGATCAACACAAGTTTCCCGTGCCCTCGACACAGTCTGGCACCCCTGGCTGCACCTTGCACACTGAGCTCAGTGTGATAGCAGCCAGCACCATCCTCATTTCGGCAATGCTAGTTGGAAGAGCAATGAGTCAGGGAGCAAAGGCGCATCACAGCTGGCGTGCAGACCGTCAATGTGGCAACCCGAGTGACCTCCAATCCATGCCTGCATTCAGAACAGATGCACAGGCACGGCTTTCTATGCTCTAATACAAGGCTAGTGGCTTGCCCCTATCTTCCCTGCATAAATCTTTGTACACCAAATTGCCTGTGGAAAAAGCAATTTATTTTGAGGGAAGGCAACTGGCTTCTCAGAAGCGGGAGACAAAAATGAAAAGAAAAAAAGAGAGAAACATAAAACAAAACCTGTGAAAAGCATTGTAGCATAGCGAGTGAAACAGTTGAGTGATGTGGTAATCATTATAAAGGGGCTGGTGTACCACTGTCCATGCCAACTCATGGCAAGGTTTGCAAATTTCTAACAGGTGAAATCGTACTCCCGCTCTGACTGAGAATAAAAATGGCAAAAACCATTCAGTCGACCGAACTCAAGAGAGTACTCTTATATTTTACAAAGTGCTACCCTTTTTTCAAAAAATATTTGATCCTCCCCCATTTTCTTTTAATTCTTTCGCGCACCCGAGACGCGTTAGCGGGTGTGAGAAGTCTATTTCAACTCTTTTGGGATCGTTGTACAGTATCACTTGAAGTGCACACTGCAGATGAGGTTGGTAGGGCTATAACATGGTACTCCAGAGAGCATATGCAAATACAAAGCCGCTCGATACAGGTGCTGACGGAAGGGCACAACGACTGGGATCACCGAAAGAAAGGTGACCCCTATGGAAGGAGACTGAGATTTCAGCCATGTGGTGGGGACGCATGGTTCCGGTACGGAGGACAATGGATCCATCTTGCACCAAGCACCGGACGACTGGTGCTCACAGTCCTCGGCTGGTCTCGGGAACCACTAGAAAAGTTTGTCAGTGAAGTACGGGTTCAGTATCTGACTGAGAACAAGTATACATCCGTGATGTATCCACAGCATAAAAATCTGGTGGAGACATATTTTCCATGGCGGCTCATCTCACACCAGTTCCCTCGTTCTTTGGGTTCAGTCGTGCTGGAGCAACAACGTAAGAGCTCTCTAATAATGGATGTGGCGGAATTCCTGTCGAGTTCAGAATGGTACAAGGCGCGAGGAAAACCTTACCGTCGAGGGTATTTGTTTCATGGCCCTCCCGGCACTGGAAAAACCAGCCTAGCTCTCGCTTTAGCAAGTCACTTTTCACTTGATATTCATTTCATATCCCTGAAGGACGAAATGCTCACCGATAAGGCATTACTTCTCTTGATGTCTCTTCTCCCAAGCCCCTCCCTGGTTTGCATAGAAGATGTTGATGCTTCTGATGTCACCCGCGATTTCATCAAAGAATCCGGTGTTCGCCCGAAATCAAAAAACGGCGTGACACTTGCTGGCCTTTTGAATGCGATTGATGGTATGATATCTAGTAGGGGAAGGATACTGGTTATGACAACGAATCACCCAAATCAACTGGACCCTGCGCTTACTCGACCAGGGCGCGTTGATCTGTCAATTGAGTTTGGTTTGGCAAATGAACAGCAAATCAATGACATCTTTATCCAGATGTACTCTCCTCAAAATCAGCCGGCGGAAGATATAATTGAAAAAGCAAAGGAATTCTCGAATGTGATTCCTTCATCAAAATTCTCTCCGGCTGAAATTCAGGAATATTTGGTTCAGCACAAGCATAGCATGGAAGCCGCTTTGATCAACGCAGACAACTGGGTAAATGAATGAATGGCACGGGAATCTCAGCATGGAGTACTGTAATAGTGAGCATATGTTCCGAGAGTTTTTATGTTAAGACCTTTTCTGTCATAGACCTTTTCCTTTGGAGGGTTTTTTTCTATATGTTATACTTTTGGCGATGATAATGTATTTCATCATGAACTTGGCCACACCACGACCTTTGGCCACTTTGTACCACTAGGCTAATTTAGTATGAGAAGGGGTACCTTTTCGTGTTTGTCTTGTTTGTCTTAAAGGTACTTTTCCCTACTAAGTTAGCCTAGTGGTGCAAAGTGGCCAAGGTCATGGTGTAATAATAACTACTTCATTCTCCGTACTTCACCACTTTTTGGATGTGTCTGTCTTGTTTGTCTCGGAGGTAATTTACCATACTTAAATCAGTGCAGTGGCACAAAATGTGTTCCAGAATGTGGTTGTCTCAGCAAATTGTTAAAATACAGTTAGAACGCGACCAACCGCATCTAATATGCCCAAGGTTCACGACCACACGTCATAACAACAATCCTACGCCAGTGCAATTTCACCCCTTTATCATTGCAGATAGCCCTCAGCTCGGCTGTGTTATCTTCAGAAATATCCCTCTGCTCTGCTCTGGAATACGTGCAGGAACCAATATTCGAGACAATAGTAATGAATTTTAGCGCCCATGTGTCTGTACCCCCAACAGGCTTCTGCTTGATATAATTGACCAGCATTTTTATAAGATTTTCTCCATTGACCGACTCAGCGTCTCTCACTTTGAGGCATTCCAGTGTCACAGGCAAAACTGGTGTTGGAAATGTGAGCAGACAATGCACCGGCAACTGAAGTGTTACAATCTTTCTTAGACTGGAAAAATCAAGAGGTTTTCTGTCCACACGGTTTATAATATGACCAAAATCACTTTTGAAAGAGCGGAAGCAAAAGGAGTGGAGATTAGGCAATTTGGATAGCAGGTGCGAGATGATTTGATTCCCAGTTGACTGTGCGTTTAATCCAGCCATTTGAACAAGCTCCGTTGCATCAATTGTCTGGTCCTCCGTCTCGGATATCTTAAGCGTTTCGGTGCGCGAAACCATACGAGGCCGTTCATGGATGGCCCTCAGCAAGGCCAATACTGCAGGGCAGGTCAAACTGATCCCCTCGTATATCATTGGTTCGACAGCAGAGCGGAACTTCCAGGAGACTTTCATAAGATTTTCAGATCCTTCTTGTTATGTTTCTGAGCAATCTGTCCCACCAACTCAACCGGCAGTTTGTCGCCCATTTTGAGTGAATGCTGGTCTCTATCTCGCCTGACCTGTAAGCTTGAGATTTAAATTATGTGGAAAAGTGTGGGGGCTTCTTCCTTACAGATAGATATGGCAGGTATGCTGAATAAGCAGCTCAGAGACGCATACTCTCTGTGAAGAGAAAAGGGAAAGTGGAGTGATGGACACAAAGTGGAGCGTGTTCAAGGATAAAAATCGATAAATCATGGGGGTTATTGATGGACTAATGCCCACATGGCAGATGGGCCACAACAACTACACAAGATAGGCAGCTTCTATAAGATTTCCGGGTTTACCAGACTCCTGTTGTGGAATGGATAGTAGCGTATGGGATGCGGGATTAAGGATGGGTGATTTATCTGCAAGGCGTAATGGAGCGGCATTCTGGAGACTTACACCGCAAAAACAGTATCCACCCCATGCTCAAATTGCCTGATTGCTAACTATATTACCCAACCGGATCAATGGTTGAGAAACTACAAGTGTGATCCAGCTGCAGTAGGCTGAGAGGTGCATCGCTGCTCTGCCCGCCTGAATGTGTATTGAGTAGCCACAAATTCAGTTGCTGCGAACCTGGGATTATACAATCCGGGTTTGGCTATATTGTCCCATGCCAATCCATACCCTCCGTCTGATAGGACCAATATTTCTGTCTGAGTGGCGTTAGGAGGTGAAAAGTCAGGGTACTAGGTTTGCAACTGGTTCGCGCAAATGGCGGGCAGCTGACCCTGTTGTGATGCCCCTAATATTAAATTGCTAACTGTTTCAGTATTGAACAGAGATTGCTGTGCACATTTCTTTTTCAGGGCCGAAGATGATGCGTATTGTCTTTATAAAGCATATCACCCATCATATTTCCCCGGTTATCTTGCAACTCAGGCAGTCTCTTGAACCTTAATTTTCGTTCCCCTTTCTGGAGCAGACCAAGAAAACCATACATCAAAAGAATAGACATATTGCCATTCGGCCAAACTCATTCAAAATGTCTAAAAACCTAGCGATATCACCACGACACAATCGATCATGGGCAAGCCTCTCTGCTCGAAGCGCTGCCACTGATTTGGTCGATTGTGAGGAACAAGCTGTCGCCACTGCGGACCTCATTTGAAGGATATTCCAGTGAGCATTGTGCCATTGACACTGAAGACATGAAATTAACCCTACATTTCAGAAACTATACATCGATAAATACGAAATTGACAAAATGATAGGGAAGGGAAGTCACGTAACATCTATACTGGTAAGCAGCCCATCCTTTACCAACTTCCCTGATCATCCTGTCTTACACCTCTGAATAGGCATCAATACTATCTCCGGACAAGAAGTTGCATCAAGATCGAGTACGACAATGCGGACTGCTACAGCATGAGTCCCGTGTCTACAGACACCTCAGTGGTGGTGTCGGAATCCCTTTTATTCATTGGTTTGGCATGCCGCAGATGACTATCAGGCCATGGTTATTGATCTACTTGGCCCTACTCTGGAGGACCTTTTCATCTTCTGTGACAGGAAATTCACTCTGAAGACTGTGCTTTCATTGGCTGAGCAACTTATATCCTGCCTTGAAGGCATTCATAAAAAGTCTTTTCTTCATCGCGATGTCAGGCCCGACAACTTTCTAATGGGTATTGGAAAGTGCGGAAATCAAGTTCACGCTATTGGGTTTGCGGTGGCCAAGGAATACGATCTTGAAGGTTCAGCTTGTGAAACACTGAACACTGGCACTGCCTGCTTTGCTAGTATCAATGCTCATTTAGGACTGGAGCAATCTCCTCGTGACGATATGGAGGCTCTTGGCTATACGTTGCTGTATTTACTTCATGGGTCTCTTCCGTGGCTAGACCCGACTGCTCCGACAGAGCGGGAGGATCACAATCTCATCTTGAAGAAAAAACAGGATATTCCCATCAGCCAACTCTGCAGTGGATCGCCCGCTGAATTCTCTACCTTCTTCACGTACTGTCAATCCCTTTCCATCAAAGAAAAGCCAGACTACTCCTACCTCCGAAAGATCTTCCGCGATTTGTTTGCGCGCGAGAGATTCCAGAATGACTATATCTTCGACTGGACGATTAAAAAGTATCAAATGAAACCCGAACCGTGGTGTGACTGCCCCGGAATACCTCTTTTTCGATTGACCACGATATCGGGCGAAGAATTAGCGCATCAGGCTGAACACATACTTTTCAACCTTGATAAAGCTGAGGAGAAATGCAAAGAGCAGCGGCTCTCCAAACCAACGGAACATTTCACTGATGCACAATGGCAACTTTTGAACTCTTCTCATAAAGTTCTACTGGGAGAGTATTGTGATATCTTTATAGCTACGCAACACCCGTCCGCTAATCTGGATCTTCAACAAATTCCCAATAAATGTTCATTGCCTACCAGAATGTGGCAGATTGGTATCCAGCCATTTTTGAAGCTTTTAAGTTCGCACCTCCCACATACCCGGGATCACATGTTGCTATTCATCCACTATGCATATTCTCTAATTCTTGAATTTGTGAAATATCTACCTACTTTTGAAAAAACATGGATTAAAATGCGTGGCCATCTGGCTAGATGCGGAGAAGCTGTATTGAGTGATGTTCATGACGAAAAGATCCGGGCCGAGTTGGTGAACCATGTTTGTTAATCTTCTTTTCTCTTTTTTTTGTTCAGCTCTCTCCACCCATTTTTCTTTCCTCCTCCACTCCGCTCCCTCTGCTTTACTCCCATTCAGTCCCTCAATTCGACGCATGCATTCAACCTGTAATCTACATTCAACATGTAGACCAAATATTTTGGTGTTCACTATCTAACCATTGGTAAATGGTTTTTTTTGTATGTAACGTTTTCTGACATCAACTTATGAGTACTTTTCATAGCCACAGAGCTACTATCATCACCTCCCCAGCTCTTTTGCAATACCAAGATAACTGTCAGTCCTCTTCAAAGAAAATTAATTATATAGTTTGCCGATAAATGATCATTGTAAAACTATTGCTTAAGAGGTGACGTTGAGTAGCAAGATAGCCTGTAGCACTACTTGACATTATCCAGTCAAGCAGTAGAAATGAAGATTACGTGGCCAATGTTAAGCTTATATAGGGCGTCAGCCTCCCGTCGAGGCCCTGAAAAGGCTCTAAGTCAAGGGAATCGCGATTTTCATCACCCAGCAAAGGACGCCAGTGATGGCCTAGGATCATGGATGACAGATCGTCTTCAGGCTTCCTGATATGTTGACCCGCACTTCTGCTTGGCAGCAGATCGCCTTTGTCAACTCCATCTCCATCGCCATCGCTGTGGAGGTGCAGCTGGTCATGTACAAAGAGATGATAACAGTGAGAATAATGATGGTAGAGATTCCGTACGAACTGTGGAAGCTCAGACAACTGAAACTGGCACTGAGAAGGTTATAGCTAGACGACGAGCTCCTCGACTTTGTAGTATATGCCGAAGTGCTGAGCATACTGCTCGTACTTGCTCTCACCGTGGTTGATTCCGTACGAAGCCATATTGTAGTTGCAGTGAATAGAATCATTCCCTCACAACTTCCTATTTAGAAATTTCACTACTTTAAAATCACAACATCTCTCTCTCTTCTCTTCTCTCTCTTTCTTCTTCTTCCTCTTTCAACAAGTCATCACATCAACCATGTACGTACGAAGCTCAGGTAGGTTGCTTCATCAGCTAGGAATCACAAGGCTAATCATCTCTTCTTCGTACGATATAGGGCTCTCGCGTTTCTCGGCCTCGATCGTCCCCAGGACCCCTATCGCACCCTCTTCATCGCTGGTCAACAGCTGAACCCCTTTGCCCACAGTCCGCAGTCCAGTGCAGTTCTGGCACTCCCTGGACAAGATGTGGTGTTCGTACGAGGCGCCATAACTGAGGTGCAGGTTCGAAGCCATCGTCAGTCATACATCAATGCTCTCCTCATACAATCTCGTGGCCGCCGGAGCCACACGCATGCACTGCCTGCCTGGGTGGCCCAGGTTTTCGTCCATTCCCAGAATGCCGCCGTGTGCCTGGCCACTTTGGTGGAGCCTGTGGCAACTGCAAGTGGCGGGATCATGCCGCTCGCTGCTCCGTACGAGATGGGGGTATAGAAGTGATAGACTTGGACGATGATGATGATGATGAGGGTGGCCCTCAACGGCAGATGGGGGGGCCCCCTGGGCAGCAGCTGCTCACAGCTGGTTCAACACCTGCTGCTCCTATAGTTCTGGAATAGCTTTTCTCTCTGGTACGTACGATCTCTCCTTTTCTTTTCTTTTCTTCTTTCTTTCTGGCAGGGTGGCAGGCAGGTATGTATAATTTCTATTTACTCCAGTCGTACGGAGCCTGTGTACGACACCTAGACATAACTTGCACCTCTACGTTGGTGCCTGGACCAGTAGCCTGTATGGTGAAGCCAAGCAAGTATTAAATAGAGTTTTATATCACATGACTTGGTGCGCAAGGTCGTGGTGTGCGCAAGTTCGTGGTGAAATACGTTAACCACCATTAATTTGATGTGATTACGTCAGCTACGCTCTCAGCCGCCAAGTCGAAGTCATGCGTTGGCGTCCTCCAAAGATGGACTAAATAAATTAAACCAATCATGACCATCTTTGTCACGCCTTGGCGTCCTTCTGGTCCAGACCGTCAAGGACGGACTAAATAAATTAAACCAATCATGGCCATCTTTGTCACGCCTTGGCGTCCTTCTGGTCCGGACCGTCAAG
>MOWL01000100.1:0-22950 GCA_002110485.1 Emergomyces orientalis | reverse complement strand
GGGAGGGAAAAAACAGGTTTCACGCTGCGGGGAAGATGAGATTTACTCACTTCGTAGATGTACGCGGCTATTATTAAAAGTAATCCCTCCAAGAGATAGTATGGAATGCCGCTGTGGGTAAAGGTGTCAAGGTCGAAGATTATGGCGCTGTGGATTATCGGGCCAAACCCTGATAACGCCGTGCCGATGAAAATGCTCAAACGGAAAGCTCGGTATTCTGGTCCATTGTATTGTGGGTTCGAGAGGACAGTGGCGGTCAGGGATGCCAGTATTGTGATCTTGGGTTTTCAAGAATTGAACCATGTGGTGAAATGGACAGTTAGATATGTTGTTTCTGGCATTTTTTTTGTAATGAAGATGTATGGAGGTAAATCAAGAAAAAGGGACGATGTCAATAAAAAACGATAACAAGCAAACAATATATATACCAACCATAAACCAATAAACTAGCCTGGGGCTCCATTCGCAATAAAATCCAAAGTAAACACCACTTATGAAATCACCAAATATCAAGCTAACTATTCCCATAAAATCGTTTACCAGCCAGGTTTCCGCGACCTGCGGGGAATGATGCTTAAACGTGTGAAACAGCGATGAAGTACCTAGGCAGAGTCGTCAAAACATGGAAGGAGAGTACAAGCCTATCCCCCCACGGTGCCAAGGGATATTTATCAGAAATATACCGGTGTAGAGGCCATTGGCCCACAGTTGACAGTGCGGCCGGTATGAGGTGGGAGTAGATATTGCACGATTCATTGTGCAGATATGTCCAGCTAAAAAGAGCAGCTGCCCTCGTCTTGGACTGCGGACGATATCCGGTGAGTACGAACTTATCCGCGTCATACCATGTTGGCGTCTCCTCGAAAGTAAGCAAATGAATTTGTGGTTTGCTCTTCCTAGGTGGTTGCGACGATATTGCGAGGGCGGTAGCTTTGGCAATAGGTCTTCGTAATAATGCCATTGGGATCTACGTAGGGCATGTATCAAATGACTGTTAGAGAAAAGGGCACTAGTAATTTCAAGCAACCGCCGAAGATATTGTGCGCGCTTGGAGCTCAATGGTATGTTGGTGGCGCTGAGATATATAAGTATCCTGCAGTTGTTCGCGCAGAAGAGAAGGGCCCACTCCTAACGCGCGCTATCTTTTGATATGCGTGAATCTAGAGGCCAACGGATTGTGCGGTGAATTTGGACGTGCACAATTCAATCGAAATAGCGACTGTTTGTTTTCGACCAAGAGACCACTATCCTCAACCTATTCCTCCTGTCTGGGAAAGGCTGTTTCGTCACCCTTCAATATCTTCCTTGGCCCCCTTTTCTCATGACATATATCATCGAAAAACATTCTTTCACGTCCGTAAGTTCCAAAACGTTTGTGATATAGTATCCATTGGCTCTTCTTTAATACAGGCCTTCGACATTATTAATGGGAAGGCTTGAGCGAGTGAGACTAAAATCTAGCGAGGTTGTACCCCGCATAGCCACATGTTGTCCAGTGCTTTTGTGAACATTTCGTAATGTTTGCCCAACTATTGTCACCGTGACCGGAATTCCCATACATCCTGATCCCAATATGACAGGAATTTGGGATGGCCCGGAAGTCCTCGGTAGACATCATGAGCGTAGTGGATGAACCCAACCCACTTCGGCAATCCGAAATTTGTCGCCTGTCAATCAGTTCCAATGCAGAGCAATGATAAAGATTTGCTAAACAACAAAGCAGTTGACGAATTAAATAAGATATGTAGAACAGCATATGAATACGTATCTTAGCAATGCTACGAGAAAAAAGGGTGTAGAACGAAAAATCAGAATAACGTTGAGAGAAAAGGTGAATATTATTAGAGCAAGCGAATTTTCCATTTAAAGCTAGAGACTTTATGTGATCGAGAAAACTGAGGCTAATAGTAGGAGGATTGTTTCTAATGGAAACATAAAGCCTGGGGTAGGCCATGAATTGGGGATCATGTGCTGGATCAAACAACATCCATGACAACTGACGACGACAATTAACAACAACGCCTTGAAGCCCGAGCCTTGAAGCCCTCATATTAGTGTGAGTGGCATTTTTATTTATTAGTACAAGTCCATGGCCCTCCATGGGGGTTTTGTCAAAGCCAATCTTGTACGGCAAACCGACCATGACCTGTCACACCACCGAAGCGGAACAGACCAGAACTCTGAAACGAAACGCTCGAATTGAGAACCCAAGGGATAACGAAATCGACTGTTGATATAGTAGCCCTGGAAAAGACGTCCCCGAAGCCATTATGCCTTTGGGCCCTCTCCAATCCTAGGAATGTAGTAGAAAAAAGGGCTATCCGAGTGCGTCCTGCTCTCCGCCTTGGTTAAACCTAACATTGCTTGAAACAATTTATCGTTTCCACCGAGAGTCCCGCCATGGTCGCATGTATTGGGCATGATGAAGACTGGTTCGAATCTTTGATATCGATATCTTGCCGATGTCGCTGAGCTTGAACATCATCAAGTTTGGAGCAACCCCCAGATGTTGGCCGCAGTGGCTTGACTGTTTAGGCTTAGCGTCCGCTCCAGCCCGCGCGGACTTGGGTAAATACTCGAGGGTCAATTTTCAGCATCGCCGCAAGTTCTCCTTTCAATGCATATCTCCAACCAAATAACAACTTCTCCTGCGCATTCCCTTCTTCTCTTGCGCACGTTTTAACTGAAGGGAACCAGGACTAAAGGGCAGACTCACTGCTCAAAACACCCGCTTGTGTTTTTTTTACTTTCGCGCTGTCCTTTCTGTGATTGCAACTTGCATGGTTAGGCGGTAGCAACCCTGGTGAGCGACAAGACTACGTTTTCCGGCGCATCACCATCCGGTGGACATATTCGCTGCAAATCTGCCCAACTTCCTGATTGCTACTGAAAAAGGGTATATATATCGTTTATCCAAACCAGCGAAACGAATAATTGAAGGCCTTCTCCTTTCTACAAGCCCTCGTGCACCTGCTTCCAAAGAGTCCAAATCACGCCTATTCTTTATCTATACTTCGTTTTATTGTTTCGAACAAGCCTTTTGCGCAGAATATCTGGCCCAAATTCATTCGAACCTGTGATCACTATCCCCTACCTTCCCTTCTTCGGTCGAGTACTCTTAAAACATCCGAATTACGCCCACGACCTATAATGACGAACCCTTTTCCACCCCTCCCGTTTAACCCAGGCCGATTACGTTCATATATACTTCGTTTGCCACTATTCACACGCGTTGTCATCTTACTCATTGCGGTATTTTGGGTTTTGGGAATTCAGTCGATATGGGATGTGGCACAATGGGGTGCCTTGGTACCTAACGAGATTGGATTAGCATCGAGTGCGTATAAAATATCCTATATTGCGGCAAGTTGGAAAATCCGCTTGCGAGAAACTCGGGGATCTTGCACCTGGAATCTTCTATTATATTTGCTCACGATATATCGTTCTCAAGTGTACCGACTGAATACCTATCCGATCGTTCATAATGGATTGTTCCACACCCTCTGGAATATCGTAGCTCTAACGCCTCTCCTGGAGAGGTTCGAGGCGGAGCACGGCACGCTTACATCTGTAGCATTATTTATTGGGCGTATGTATCCTTTTTTAGTGTACATCATTGCGTGATTTTCTTTGAATGAAACTAACTGTACCCTTATTCTAGCACTTTCAACCTTGCCAGCCGGGCTATACTTGCTCTTCGAAAAAGTCATTTTGAAGGACAATACTGCTGTGTTAGGTTCTAGGTAAGTTTTCTTCGTTGCAGAGGCTCTGTTAACCGAATATAGCTGACTTGGATCCCCACAGTGTCTGGATATTTTTGCTTTTAGGAATTGAAGCAATAAAAACATTTCAAACCAATCCACACTTTGTGTTAGTTACCCCATTTTTCGTTCCTTCGCCTTGACCATCTGCATGTCTGCCGGTTACTAACATACACTGGACAGTATTGGAACATATAGAATACCAACCTGGACAACACCATTGCTCTTAATAATTTTGGCGTCTGCACTAATCCCCAATACCAGCCTCTTGGGCCACTTATGCGGTGTCGCTGTCGGCTATCTTTGTAAGTTCCTTCCAGCAATCTCCGCGACCCGACCATTACAGAAACTCACAAATTTGTAAAATTAGTTGGACTAGGATACCTGAAATTCCTCGTTCCGCCAGAGAAAATCCTTCGCTGGATCGAAAAGAAATTAAACCTTCTCGGAATACTGCCTCACTACATCTCGGTTGATCAGAAAACCTATGGAAGATACGGGATCTTGCCCACTAGGGGGTTCGGATCGAACGAAGAAACAGGGGCAATAAGCCTTCCGCTGGGTTCTACTCAACGACTGGGCCCATAAGAATATTTAGCGCTTTGATATGGATGGGTTAAAATTTTTTTGTATATATTTATTATTTTAGACTCTACTGGCTTTATTCTGGGAAATTGGCATATAATAATCAATGTCAAATAGGAATAATAATTGGTAACTCTGGCAACGTAAGTGGTCTCTGTGACACGCCGTAGTTTCAGTTATCTTCAACCGCAACTTCGGGACCAGCTCCAATGCATGCATAGACGCCTGATCTGTACAATTTGCTTATGGCGTCGTGGGGGATACAATTCCTGGAGGTATCTCCGTCAATGGCTCTGATATGTAAGAAATAAATGCTTCCGGAGATCCTCCTTCCCCTCATAGATAGCATACCACCTCTAAATGCGTCCCTGGCCACGTTGTCCCTAACCCATTGGATATCAAAAACAGCCAATTTAGTCCTCAGGCTGCGCCCGCGATCCACGCCTGTTGTATAAATTTCCGCCATATCTATCCGCTATTCTCGTCGTTGTCGGGGTTGTCTGGGCTCCTTCTCCTCCCGCTTAACGAATACTCCCGCCAAACATACATCTCCGAGAACGCGCTTTTACCAGGCCAGGTACACACGTACTTCGCGGGGAGTGAACAGAATGTCTTTCGAGGGTATAGACGGGAAATTGACCTTGTGAAGGATGCGGAGTATGACGTGTACGTGATTTTGGTTTCATTTTCGCTTTATCATGGTTCTGAGAATGCTCGCATGAGTTGGAAGGAAATGGAATATACCCTAAATATCAAAACTGCCGCACAATATCCGTTCTATATGTTACTGTTTTTCGAACTTTATCTGCCCACTGATTCTGCGGAGAGACAGATGGCTAACCCTCCGCGTTGTGCTGCTATCGACATAGAATTTCCGAAAAGATCAGTCGATATTTCGAGAATCCGGCCTGAAAGTCGCAACTCAGGATTATGAGTATCAGTCAGCTGGGAACAACATGCGGGACAAAATGTTTACGGCGTCATTCATGCTCCACGGGAGATGGGACAGAAGCTATTGTTTTGGTAGCCGCTTGGAAAACCATTGACGGCGAGCCAAACCTCAATGGCGTAACTTTGGCCTTAACTCTGGCTAGATATTTCAAGCGTTTGTCTCTCGCAAATCAAAATCTGAGAGCGGAATAACAACAATACTAATGCTATAGTGGGACAGGATGGTCGCTATGGTCCAAAGATATCATCTTCCTAATTACACCGGACAGCAAATCCGGTACACAAGCATGGTTGACGCTTACCATGATATGCATCCGGCATCCGTTCAAACCCCTTCCTCTAAAAAGTGGCGCTCTGCAGGGCGCTTTAGTATTCGAATACCCTTTCGATCATCGATTCGAATCTATCCATATCGTATACGATGGCGTCAATGGACAGCTGCCGAACCTAGACCTATTTAACACCGCTGTTTCAGTATCCAGTGGACAAATGGGCATTCCGGCAACCTTGCAGAGGATGTTTGAGCACAACGATAGCTACAAAATGCGCCTGCTAACTATGCTTCGAGGAATGGTGAACCAAGGATTGGGTAATGCCGCTGGCGCTCATAGTAGCTTTATACCTTACCATATTGATGCGATTACGATCCAGACGATTGGCAACGGATGGCAGGATGAAATGGCGCTTGGTAGGACTGTAGAAAGCCTTGTGCGCAGCTTGAATAATCTACTGGAGCATTTCCACCAGAGCTTTTTCTTCTATATTTTAATGCAAGCGAACCGATTCGTCAGCATTGGGACGTATCTTCCCAGTGCAATGTTGATTGCTGGGAGCTTCACCATCATGGCAGTTGCTTTGTGGATGAAAAGCGGTGTGCGAGCTTCCCCAACATCATCAAGAATTCTGCTCCTAAGAAACCAAAATCAAATGGAGGGAAATATATCATCGCTGCTGAGCAGGAAACAAATGGCATTCTGGAACGGCATATGGCACTGCCACTGGCGTTAGTATTTGGACTTCACCTTCTAGGTGTAGTCCCGCTCTACGCGTTCAACAATATGCCCCATCAAGTATGTTTTATTTTTCTTAAAAAAAAAATTATATAAAAAGCGTCGACTCTAACCCAGTTTCACTTCCACAGTACTTCGAACAAGCAACTTACCTCCTCGCCTTCATAAACATCGTCCTCCCAATAATTCTCGCCGCCATCCTAACCCGCTACTCAAGCCATCAACCCAACAATTCCTCCTCATAAAATCCTTCTCCCTTCTCCTCCTTGGCCTCTTCCTCTCCGCCCTCGCAACCCTAAACTTCTCCCTATCCCTCATAATCGGCCTCTTATGTACGCCCCTATCCTACATTGGCCATATCCGAAACCAGTTTACCCAAAACGCAACGAATCCTCAATCATCAGCTTCTACGGATAAGGCCAAAGGGCCAGCACTTTCAGCCTCAACATCAGTGACGACCATGCTCCTATCCGTGCTAGGCCTCATCTTCATGAATCTACTTTCACCAACTGCAGTGCTATTGGCTGCTTGTCACTTCTGGCAGATTCCGATATCGACATTGCTGACTGAGGCGGCGTTCGGATGGGACGTATGGGGTGTGTGGACTCACGTAGTCGTTTGGTGTATGTGGTGGCCCGCTTGGCAGTGTGGGTGCTTGTTACTTGCTTCGTCTCTTTTCTGAGGTAGAAAGAATGGTATAGTGACCATATTATGTTAAAATTTGATGTGAAACTCAGTTGGCAGGAGAAACACGGGACCCTGGAGAGGGTTTTTTTTTCGTGCTCTTTAATATTTGTTTTTGTATACTCCATAGATTCCAGGGGAAATAGCGGTTAAGACCCGTCTGTCAAAATTTTTCAAGTTTTCTTATATCATGTGGTACCTAATTTGCGGGCACATATCAGAGTCCCTAGTGGCCTCTCATACGTTCGCCCCCTTGGTTACACCTGTTAAGTATCCACCCTTTGCGGAATTATTGCATAAAATAATCTCTTGGTACAAATTGATACGATCTATCAAGAATCAGAATGTAAAACTTGTCCCGAAACCTAATTCTGAATCAGATAGATTTTATAATCTTACACTGGGCGGTTGGGTAACAAGTGCGCCGGTGAACGTGTAGCATATGATCAATAATTTAAAAAAGAAACCAGAGAGACTGATAAGACGAGAAAATTGGGGATATCTATGCAGCCCAAACATCCTTCCCAACCCCCTCAATCCAATGGCCCAGTTGATTGACCCCAGAATCCCACTCGCGCAGCCTATTCCGCATTCCCTCGATCTGCCCCATGTCCAGAACCTTTGGCTGCACCCAACTGATCCGTGCGATCTGCGCAACTTGGTCGATAGTCCCCTTGAGCAGACCAAGACTAAGCGCCTTCATGATAAGATGCTCGATCTCATTAGGCTGCACTTTTGTCTCTTGTGATATCGCAGTGAAGGTCATTGTGCGGTCATGTGGCGGTCGTCGGAAAACAGTTTCCGTGAGCGCGGCCAGCGAGATCTTCTGGTATAAGAAGACCTTGTGTTGTTCCAGGAGTTGGTTTTTGCTGATGTTCCCCGCGAGAACGTCGTAGGCAGCGAGATCACCGCGGTTAAATGCGAAGAGCAGGTCACGGAGCCAGGCATGTTGTGTGTTTTTGAGAGAGTCAAGGACGGGGTGAAGGAGGAGTTCGCCAAAGTTGTAGATGGAGTCGGAGACGAGGGCGGCTATGCTCAGGTCGTATGCTCTTGCGGCGCAATCTTCTTGTGTCAGGTCTTTGACGTCCACACATGCAAGGTAGAGGAGGGCGTTTTTATAGTAGGAAGCGAATTCTAGTTTGGCCTGATATACCGGGTCGTAGAGTTAGAAAGAGGGTTGATATAAATATGTATTATGTGCCGGGACTTACGTGGTAGTAATCCGCATTTACTTTGTAGAATGCGGCATGTACAACTGTTTCAACGGAATCAAAGGAATCCAACACGCGTTCTGAGGCATCCAAATCCTTTCGGGCTCCCTCAAAGTCCTTTAGTCGTAGCTTCACACTGGCCACATCTGCCATGGCATAAACATATGCATCTTGTGATCCGGGTTTGTTTACCCTTTCAGCCAACGATGTAAGGAATGCGAGGCGTTCTTGGTCGTCTGAAATCCCCCTGTGTTAGCTTTTTTAAATCCCGCCATACCCCCACAGTGTAAACTCCAATTTCCATTCTAAAATTTCGTAGACGAACCTTCACATTGTGTCGATGCCATCAACCCTAGAGTCACAAACTTCAACTGATTGATCTTGTCCGCAAAGCTGAGGATGAAGTTCTTGAAGATGGCTAGTCTCTGCGGAGCGCTTTCCGGGAGGCAGAAGAATTCTATCAGCGCATTTGTGAGCTGATGCCATAGTTTCCGCTCCCAGAAATCTTCGAAGGCTAAAAAGGATTCATGGGACTCGCTGAGAGCTTCTTCCCGTTGCTCTGCGAGAAAATCGGGGATCTTATCGGCCTGCATGGCAGGCAGAGAGGAAGGGGGAGCTGGTGTCGTTTGAAGCTAGAGAACTCGTAAAATACAATGTGGAAATTCTGAAGTGGAATAGGAAGTTCTCAAGGTAGTTGGGTTTGTTTGAATGGAGGAAATGTTGCTGGTGTCCGCTGCGGTAGATGATATTGGATGATGTTGGATGAAGCTCAAGGTGGTTTGGTTTGTCTACCAGTGGATGAATAATCCAGCTTCGTCTTCCTTGACAGCTTGTTACAACTGCTACCTCTACAACGACAAACAACGTAGCCAGCAACCAAATTCATTATTGGTTTAAAAGAGCTATAATCCGCATGATTATATGACCCTCTTCATGGATGTATGTTTCTTTTATTATTTGGGTCATCTCTATTCTTGGCTGGTTGAATTGAACTTCCTCCTGGTGGGTGCTGGACTCGCCAGTTCATTGGATGGATTGAATATATATATATATATCCGCCCTGGAACCCTTTGCTCATTGCCTTATCACCAACATTCTATCAGGCTACTTCCTAGGCGCTACAAGCCCACACAATCCAGAAAGGTGGCAGGCTTACCTTCATCAAGAAAAATATGACGGGTCTAGTGAATATAACTTCAGCTCAGAAACTGTCTCCAATGCCCTTTGAACCTGCACGAGTGGCATGAAACAGCTACTCTCCAGCCTTCACATACTAAGTTTGAAGAAGTTGTTCAATGTTTTTCCCATGTATTTGATTGTTTTTGATTGCTGAAGGTTTTCATTCCTCTACAGACACATATTTATTATTATTATTTCTACACCACTTGATCCCGAGGATATGTGGGGAGGCAGCTAGTATACAAAGTGAGAAAAATCTTGAGCTATCTAGTATAGTCCTGGCCTAAAAACCCTCTGAACAGCAAATCTATTCAACATTTATAATCACTTCAAGTACTGCAGAGCAGCTCCGGCTGCTCTTAGAGAAGATGATGCATAGCACTGTGAGAAGACAAGAAAACCCTCTATATCATCATCATCTCTGTCTGAACATAAGAAAGACTTCTAATGAATGTGGCATCTCATGCTGTGTGTCTGCTGCTCATTGCGCAGACTTCAATGTTCTGGAGTGCTTGTAGCGCGCAGGCCACTCAACTCCATGCTTGTGATGTGCCTGGTCACTCAACTTCATGCTTGCAGTGTGCCAGTTCACTCAGATCTGCACTTCAAGTTCACTATCTTTTAATAGAGTCTCACTCTTCGCACTCTTCATCTTCTGATATGTGTCAGCTGTGTTTCTTAATTGTGCTGTGCATCTCATTCCGCTCTTCTCTCACTTAACACCTTGGCTAGGGAGAACTGTCTGAGAATGTCCTGCTTGAGCTATCACTTGATAAGTCTGTGCAGTTCTTTCTTGATATTCAGCAATCACTTCTTATTCACTCTGCTCTTCTGCTCCAGCTCCGCGCGTTCCCCACTGAATTGTGTACAGTGTATCATCACATGCAGCACTGTTTCATGCTCATATCCACATGGACATTTCAGTGTGGGGAAGTCAGGAACTCTTCTTCTGTGAAGAAACACTGCAAGGCCTGTCTTGCCAGTACACAGCTGGACTATCAATGAGCTTCGGGCCTTGCTCAGGCCCTCATGCCATCTTAGTAGCTCTATATTCAGAGACCTGTCAAACAGTTCTCTTCATGGTGTTGTGCGTGCTTTTCATCTGTTTCATTGTCTTATCATTGTCTTCTCCCTCATTCATCTCTTGAAGACTCAGTTATGTATACTGTTTTCTTGTCTTTTCTGCTTTTTCAGTTGCTTTGTCTGTCTCACTCAATTTACACTCCACCCCTGCTGCATGCTCACTGGATGCAGTACTGCCTCCACTGACTGCATTCCTCTGTTATTCCTTCTGCGAAGTCTGGCTCTGACCTGCACACATGCCTGTTTTATCTGCTTCATGATTCCTGACTTCTTAAGCTGCTCAGTTGCTCTGACCATCACACTGTCTAGATATATCTTCAGAGGCAGTGTGGCTGTCTCTGCCTTCAGTGAGGTGATTGGAGTAGCTCTGTAGACCTCTGCAATGATCTGTAGGCATTTATTTTGAATCTTCTCCAGGCTGGCTAGCAGCTGGCGTTGATGTCGCGGTTCATGTTGTGTCGCCTGTGGTTGATGCCATGCCAGCGCTCTGTATTCTATTGCGGGCCTTATCACTGCATTGTAGACCCTCCGGGCATGCTGCAGTGGCAGGCCCCAGGTTGACTGTGTTGTCTGAGTTAGGGCACCTATCTGCGATTTTGCTCTGCCTATCATCTTACTGACATGGCTACGCCACCTCAGCTTAGAGTCAAGCCAGATGCCTAGCACCCGCATCTCCCTCTGTGGCTTGATCACTTGCTGTGACAATTGCAGTGAGTGTTCTAGATTGAATCTAGTTCTTGTTCTGATAAAGTGCATGAGCTCATACTTCTGTGGTGCAAAGATTGCTCCATGTCTGCTCACTCAAAGCTCACAGCTGGCATGGATTCATGCCAGATGTGCACAATTCACTTCAGTTGAGTTGTCATATACTAGAATGTTCACATCATCTACAAATTCTATGCAGCTGACAGACTCACTTTATAGTGTACATATTCTGAGCAACTTCTCATTGTAGAATAAGAACAGAATGAGTGACAAGAGTGATTTCTGTGAGATATCTGTATTCATCTCAAAGACTTCAGTTTTCTACTCATCAAATACTAGTGTCATCTTGTGCCTCTGCATGAATGAGTTGACTCATTCAGTCAGCTGTCTGAGCAGTTCTCTTTTTCTTAGAATGTGCACTAGACAATTTCTGAGCACTCTGTCATAGACTTCTGAGATGTTCAGTGACAGCACTGAAATCACTGCTCTCTGCTTCTCTCACACTGTGTGAATCTGTATCAGTAACAGAGCAATTGCTGTTTCTGTGAAGCAGTCTTCTCATGTCTTTATTTGCTGAGCTGATAGCATCTCATGTTTCTCTGTCAGAGATCTTATTTCCTTGGCTGTTGCAGTCTCTACAATTTTATCTAGAGTGTCAAGTAGTGTAATCAGCCTCCAGGCTTTCACTTCACTGTAGTTCTTCTTTTCTGGCTTCTTGAGCACCACCATGCGCGCTGTTTTGAATATCTGTGAGTAGTACTTCCAATGCCAGCAGGCCTGTGTAAGCTCAGTTATTGCTGTGATGAACCTTGAGCCTAGCATTTTGAGAAAGTGGTTGGGGATGCTGTTGGCATCTGAGGCCTTGTCATTCAGAAGCCTAGCAATCAGCGCTGCCATGGCCTTCTCTGTGAGCACTATCATGTCAGTCACACTCTGCAGCTGTGTTTCCATGTTCATGTCATCTTCCCTTGCTGCCAAAGACTCTGGGAAGAACCGCGCCTGTAGTAGTTCAGTCTTGTTCTGAAATGCAGTGGCTTGCATCTTGGTTTCATTCAAGGTCTCTGGCATTCCTCTAAGTGATGACAGTCTTGCCAGTTGCTTGGTCTTGTTGGTGTGTGTGTGACCCCACTTTGCCAGCTTTCAGAGCAGTTTAGAATCTGTGTCAGCACTGTTCATTAGATCACAGAAGCTGGCAGTCTTGACCAGCTTTATTTTCTTGTTTTGTCTGTTGTGAGCATGTCTTCTTTTCTTCTCAGTGCTGTCTGCATCTCTCATGGTTCTCTTGTACTCACTCACTGCCTGCGCCACTCTGTTGGACCACCATGAGCGACTCTGCTTGCAGATGCACGCGTGTTTAGCATGTTTCTCTGCTAGCTCATTGATGTATTCACTTAGATAGTTTGCATAGCAATCAATCTCTGCTGTTGAGTCAAAGCTGTTGCAACATTGTAGCTCTTGACAGTTCTTTTGCAGCTGCTGTATATTCACTTGCTGCCAGTTGCGTTTTTCCCTTAGTACCACAGATATGTTGATGACTAACTTAGTGATCACTGGTAGATGATCTGATGCCATATCTGCCTCATGTGCGACCTGGCATTTCAGTACCCCTGCACTCAGGTTCTCTGAGAGAAAGATTAGATTCAAGATGATGCTGATGCTTCTGTGGTCCTGTCATGTAATCTCTCTCTGTGATGTTGTCAGCTGCAGTCTGAGAGTATTCATCTGTGCTATGAGCTCTCATGCCAGGTCAAAGTCCTGTCTCACTCGCTCACCTCCCCACTTTGAGTGATGCACATTGAAGTCTCCCAGCATCACTACCTCCGCCTGCCGCGCTTTCACACCCTGACTTTGCACATGTTGTGCGTCTGCACCCTGATCTCGCGCTTGTAGCGCACTTGTGTCTGGGTCTTGCGCTTGTTGCGCACATCGCCCCTGAGTTCGCGCTGGTAGCGAGGCCTCGGCCTCCTTCACCACCACTTGTAGCTCAAGGATGGGGGAACTCTCTGGCACAGTTGTGTAGCTGCCTGGTGGAGCAGTGTAGACATTGAGCATTAGTAGTGGTCCTCTTACCGTGTTCACAGTGAGCAATGTCATGGATTCTGTAATGACTCTGACCTCCCATGCTGTTGCCTTCAGTCTTTTGTTGATGAGGAAGCCCACCCTGGCCTTCTTGATCTGCATGCCTGCCTGCCAGAATCCACAGTTGACTGGACATGTTGTACCCCTTCCAGATTCCCTCTGCATCCATGGTTCCTGCAGTGCGATGATGTCGTAGTTTAATGCTGTTTCAGACTTGACCAGTAATGCGTTCATCATCTTGTCTGAGTTATGCACATTGTATTGTAGTATATGGACTTGCTCACTCATGGTTCACCCATGTCTTGGTCCTGCGTGGAGTCTGGTCGCGCTGGGCATGCATAGTCACTGAGCAAGCCCTGTTGCTGCACACCAGCTCTTGCCATATTCATGAGTCTGCTGATCTTGTGCTGAACAATCAGAGAGTTCTCTTCTGTGATTCTGCTATACTTTCTGAGAGTGATTCAATTCTTCTTATCTGATGTTTGCATCACAAAGTGTCTTGACTGGTTCTTGAGAGTCTTCTTGGCCAGTGAAACTGCAGTCTGTTGTTCAGAGTATCTTGCAGATCATGCTGAGTGATCTTCTTCACAGTTACAGTAGACTGTCTTCTTTTCTTTCAGTGCTGTGGGACAGGTCTTGTCCATGTGTCCCTCTGCTGCACAGTGCCCACAGATATCACTCTTGCAGCAGAATCTGGCTATGTGTTCATATTGCTGGCAGCTGTAGCATCAGATGACCTGAGCCTTTCTGTGGAAGATTTCAATCATGCAGAATTCATTCCCCAGAATGATGCCATTCTCCACAAGCATGTTTGCCTGCTGCAGTGTGGCTATATGTAGAATAATGCTTCCATGAGGCTGCTGCTGTTTAGCTAGTCACTTTGTGACTCTGTGAATGAGTACTCTGCATCTGAGAGATGAGTTCTGCTTGTAGATATTCTTCACTACTTTATCTGAACTAACTCAGCTAATGACACTGATAGATACACTCTTGATCAATACTGTATACATCTTCTTTCTCATGTGTGTCTTGTCACTTCATTTCTTCATTCATTCATTACTTTTTGTCAGCTTGGTCTTTGTGCTGAAGTTGTCTGTGACCAGGATCAGATCACCACTAGACATGTATCTTGCTATAACTATGATGTCAGTGATCACATCTTTGATGATTTCATTTATCTTTCTCACAATGGTCTCTGGGGTGTGTTTCTTCACTGACAGTGCATCACAGTTGCAGTGAGATACTGAAGTGGAATAAGGGGTTGTGCGCTTTTGGCGGCACGTGGGCAGGAGCAGCGGGATCGTAAGGAGGTTGGTAAGTTCGCCGTGTATACAATATTCTATTCAACGAGCTATCCAAATAGCAATACAAAAGAACACGTAGGAGATTCAAATATAGAAGAAGAACAAGCAATCAATCACATATCAAATCACACAATCAAAAAGGAGCAATCTCACTGCTCTGCGTACAATCAATCTTCGCCGAATCCACACGTGTGTCAAAGGATAATGGGAATATGAGGCAGCCATGCCAAACAAATATATGAGGCGGTCTCGGCGAAAAGTAATACCACGCCGAGATTCCCCACCACACATCTCCCCCCCCTATAGCTTGCCGACCCGGCAAGTAAGAATGCGATCCGAATGAATGAAAACAAGGAATTGCAGGAAAGAATCAATCAAGAATCAAGAAAATGAAAGACAATCAATAAAAGAATATAGAAAAGAGAAAGAAAAAGTGAACAGCAGAGAAAAGAAAGACAAGCAAGAACAAGAGAAAACAGGGAAACAAGTAAGCAGAATGTGATCAACACAGCGACAGTGGCAAGATGCGGCAAATTGGCAACAGCGCGATCGTGATTGGTCAATCTTTTGACGGCCCGGGGCCGGGAAAACATGATTGGCTGATGGCTGCGGCTATTCGGCGGGCGCATTCTCGCGGCCATGCACCGGAATCTGCATAGCCTCGCCCTCGGCGACAGCGCGATCTCCCTCAATTGAGGCGAGGGGGATGTTCCTCTTCAGACAATAGAAACAGCTACGTTCTCCAAATAATTCCTCCTCTGTAGCCATCATGATCTCGAAACACCGGATCCCTTCGGTGACCGCTCTCTTGCGCCACTCCTCAATGTATTCTTGCGGCGAACTGCCCTTGCCGTTGAAGAGAATATCTTGCTCGTGCCTGACCATAGGGTCATCCCACTTCCGTCGACCCACCAGAGCATCCGAAATCGCTCCAAGACCCGTGACTGGAACAGCAGCAGGGTACCGATATGGAATACTTCCATATAATACCGAAAGGCCAGAGGGTGTTGACGGCCCGGCAACCAAATCGCGATGTGCTCGGGAGAGCTGCTCCCACGATCCGCTTTCAGGGACTTCAAGAGAGTGCCCGTCATCCTGAATTCCAACATACCACGGCAGCATTGTCTTGCGTTCCTTAGTAGCAGGCCCGGTGCTTCCATGAGGAAGATGCGGCATGGTTATTCGAGCATCGCCTTGCTTGCATGGGACAGTCGTCCACTGCGTTCTGAAGTCGTTGAGATCCTTGTTGGTGAGCATCTCAGATGTCACCTCTTGAACAATTCCACCATTCGGGAGATTGCGAGCACGCAGACGTCTGTTCCATTCTTGAATATTTTGATGCATTCCCGGGACTATGGTGGTGCAATTCCTCCCATCTTCGTCGCTGAAAGAGACTGATCCCTGAATCATATTCGCTCCATGATTTTCCTCCGCCAGGCGTTTAATATTGACATCAATATGGCGGAAGTAAGTGCTATCCCCAGACAAGGCGTATTTTGCATAATAGGGATAGGAAATCAGGTGCGTGCGATGATCGGGGCGGAGAGCAACATACCACACATAATACAGTGGATCTTGACGGACGATCTGTTGAACAATCCCGTGCAACATTGTTCGGAGCCACCCCCAGGTCTTCTTATCTTTTCGCTGATGGAACCTGTACATGCTCCATTCGACTGTGGCAACCTTCGCCAGGGTGTTGTAATTATTGTTGACCCCTGCCGCCTTCATCGCGTTCATCCATCTAAATATTGGCAGGATGACGGAACCATCCTTCTTCCATTGCTGAAAAGCTGCACTGGAATTGAAATCAAGAAAAGCAAGTCGGGCCAGTGTTTGTTCCCAATTTGATGATGTAACCGGCGGTAGGCGATTATGGCGCATTCGATATACCTGTAGCATATCTTCGGGGCGAGGAGGTCGGCGATCAAGGCGGAAGAAATGATATGTGTCATCAGCAGCTCGCATCCGCCCAAGATTCTGGCGATTATTCACCACAAGCCCGATTCTCTTTATCAGCCCCGCATGGTCAAGATCGCGTGTAAGGAGTCCAATCTTGCTGCCGAGATTTACTGAATGCAGATAGCATATAGTCAAGCCTTGTCGCGGAAGCCTGGCTATCTTGTCCAGAAGATGCACCAGCTGACATTCTTCTATCTTCTTTGCATCTCTAAGCTGCGCTTTCACATCCACAGGGACATAGGGAGAACACCGGCATCCTCTGTTCACTGTTGTATGCTGCTTGTCAGTTGCCTCTACCAAAGCAGGGCTATCTTGATCAACCCCCATATTCTCAAATTCCGCAACTTGGTCAGGGCTGAGAAGTTCAGCAAGATGGGTGTCTGACAAGGCTGCAGACAGGCTGCTGACGTCCGAAAGCAAGGATTGGCCGGAGACGCGGCGAGAAGTACGCACAGGAGGACTATGTATAGAACCTTGAGGAGATCCAAGCGAGGGTGCACTGGGGCGTATCACGTTCAACACACGGGGAGAAGGTAGAGGAGACTGGCCAGTCATATGTTGATCGGGAGGGGATAGGACACGTTCTTGAGGCTGGGGTGAAGCAACTGTCATAGAATCTTCAGTGAGAATTCCGCCAGGACCAAAGATAAGACCTGCAGCTTGAAGATTTCCTTGTGTGATCTCTTGGCCAATAAAATTGGAATTGGCCGCTGCTTCGATATCTGCCAACATGATCGTCTTATATCGCTTAACTCCTCGTCGAGGTGGCTGAGTGATGCGAGCCCACATTGCTTGATTGATCCGGCCGATTGCAGAAGCATATTCGTGATGTAGGGCCAGGGTTTGACAGGCGCGTTGCATCCGCTCTGAAGTCATGATATGCCAGAACGAATCCACGCGAACTTTTCCCCACATCCTGGTGCATGTAGTATATGCTATGGCGCAGCGATCGCGCCGTTCAGCTACCTGAGCAGCAACTCGTTGAAGCTCCGCCGTCTGGTTATCAAATGCTTGCTGGGCCACCACCTGGCGCCAGGATCCATCATTTCTCATCCACTCATAGAATGCGGCAACCTCATCTTGAGCCGCCTCATGGCGCCCCATGAGTAGATTACCGATCTCACATTGTGCTTGGTAGCGAACCTGCGGATTCTGACCCAGAGAATTGACATAAGCTTGCAGCTCCATCGCCGTATGAAAAACATGGTTATCATATGTCACAAGAGCGAGCTGGCTCGCTGGTCTCGGTACCAGAGTGTGTTGGCTAGAGGGGTTCGACATCTTTGTAATGAAATAAGGAAATATAGGGAAAAATCAATGAATTAAAATAGAAAAAGAGACTTGAATGCCAATTTGAAAAAGAAAAATGATTATCTGGGCAGAGCAGGTCAATAATATAATACTTCCTCAAGGTGAATTTTGGAAGATAATGTGAAAAGCAGTCAACATGCAGCGAGGGTGACAGCAGTTCATAAAATTCACTGCCAGCTTCAATCTGACCCAGAGAATTGAATATCAAAGAGAAAGTAAACAAAACAAAGAAAAGACAATATCAAGAGATTAAAATTAGAAGGAACTGATATGATGCATGAAAAACATGCAAGAAAGAAGCAGAATCATGAAAAATAGAGACTAAGAAAACAGCAACTTGAATGAAGAAAACAACAACAAGGAAATCATTATACAAAGAAAAACAGCAGTCAGATAATGACTGCAAACTCCTTACCATGAGGGATCCATGACTGCAAGTCATCCTGACCCCCCCTCAAAGAATTCTTCTTATCAGTATCTTGCATATCCACCTCTTCCTCTTCAATATCATTTGCTTCATTGATATTATTCTCTGCAACCGGCATTTGATTGTCTCGGAGATAGAACCTTTTTAACCTATTACCTGCAGTAGTATTTCGAAACGGCGAACCATCCAGCTCTTCCAGATGATAGGTCCCTTTCTCATGGTTTGCTTCTCGGATTCGATACGGGCCCAGCCATCGGAAGTTGAGCTTGGCAGAATAGGACGTTTCTAGCTTGGTATCATGCAAAAGCACCAAATCACTTATCTGCAATGGTTCTCGGACTAATTGCTTAGTTTCATCAAATAGATCTCGGTTCTTCTCTCTCGCACGGCGCAGGTGATGAGCGGCCTCCTCCAGATCTTCATCTCTCTTTTCCAATTGTCGAATACGCATATATATCAAATCAGCACGGGATTGCACTGTCTGCCAGGGAAGTGTTTGCCAAGTTGGAACGTCAAGCTCTATTGGAAGGATAGCATCGTAGCCATATTGCAGGCGGAACGGGGTTTCACCAGTAGATTGCCGAATGGTGACGCGATCTGCCCATAGCGCAGAATGGAAATGATTAACCCAGCTTCTTCCATCTGCAGCTAGCTTTGAAAGCGCATCGGATATCGGGCGGTGACCGCGTTCGACCATGCCATTAGCCTTCGCATTGTATGGTGAGATGGTTATTTGATTAACACGATATTTGGCGGTGAGAATCTTAGTCCATTTTTGATTCTCCGGCCCGCCATCACACACTAATTCCCGAAAGCAGCCGTGTCGGCAAATGATATTCTCATAGATGAATTGCGCCACGTTCTCAGCTGTTCCACGAGCGAGAGGGCGGCCTTCCACCCAGCCAGTGAGATCATTCCGAGCAATAACAGCACATCGCTTGCCTCGGTTCTTCGGAAACTTGACAACATCGATACACCACTTGTCCCATAGATAATTGCGGCTTGTTGGATATAGTGGTTCTTCCAAGCGAGCGCCATCCCTCAGCTGGCACACTGTGCAGCTTTTGCAATAATTCTTGACGGCTTTCCAGATACCTTCCCACCAATATCGCTGCGTGATCTTGTGGTTTGTGGCCTCGCGGCCCTTATGACCAGATTCATCATGCATCCGAGCAACGATATCCTTTTGCTCAGATGAGTTATCAACCACGCGTCTCAGAGGAATTCCCTTGCCTGATCGTCGGAATAGATGTTGACCTTGGACGATATATCGAAGTGCATGCTTGCGCCATTTAGAAAAGACGGAACGTGGTATATCATCCGGCCGCTTCATGGTGGTGAGAAACCTCGCAATTGATTCGCTGCGATCAGAATAATCAGGCGAAAGAACACGCACACCCGATGACTCGGAAGCATCCACGCCGCTGACATCGAAATCAGGAACCGTCAAAGATGCAACACTAATATAGTTGAGTTCTGCATCTATGAAATCATCGATATCTTGATCCTCAGGAACCTCACCCTCAGCAGGAGGTCGACGAGATAGCCCATCTGCAGCAGTATGCTTCCGACCAGGCACATGTCGAACTTCGAAATCAAACATCCGAATCCAGGCAAGCCAGCCAGTAACGAGAGCACCAGGCAGGTCAGTGGCAGATCGATTGAGCTGTGCCACTAGAGTCTTCGCGTCGGTTTCCAGAATAAAGTGAACGCCATACAGGTAATAACGGCATTTCTTTAGCATCTTGAGCACAGCGCGGCATTCTCGCTTTCCTGCATCATATTTTGCTTCGGCGGGGCTCCAGATTCCGCTCTCATATCGGCAAGGGTGTAGCTTTCCATTCAATTTATCCCGTTGGCTGAGCGTTCCACCCCATCCTTCAAGACAGGCATCCGTGGCCATCACGATATCACCGGCATCTTCAGAATAATCAATGCAGCAAAGTGCAGGGGCAGTTGTCAGGGCATTCTTCAAAATTGCCATTGCATTCACTTGTTCAAGACCCCAGGTAAAAGGAATGTTCTTCTTGAATAGAATATAGATAGGTATAGAAATGATAGCGAAATTCGGAATCCATATTCTATAGTAAACGCAAACACCTAAGAAAGCTCGGGCACCCGTGACATCTGTCGGATCCGGCCACTCAACGATTTTGACGATTTTCGCAGCTTCGGGGCGCCTGCCGTCAGCATCCACAACATATCCGACTAGAACCATACCGGAGCAGGCGAATTCTGACTTTCCAACCTGGATACACGTGTCCGCGAGTTCTATGCTGATGAGGGTGGCATCTAAGTTTTGCAGATGCTCCAGGACAAATTTCCGAATACCTGGCATCACTTCTTCATCATTGTAACGCGTCCGCGGGCCTTTCACACCAATATCATCCATAAAATTGTCTGCTTGATGCGGTATGTTCGATCGAAGAATGCGTGCCATGATTCGGCAGAACTGCGCAATAGAATTCGTCGCGCCTTGTGGCAGTGCTGTCTGACGAAGCAACCCGATCGGGGTAAGGAAAGCTGTCATATCTCGGCTGTCTTCGTGTAAAGGAACTTGATCATATCCAGAAAAGAAATCCATCATGCTCGTTATCTTCATTCCCGCGAAATCCTCAGCAAACGCGTCCGCACTAGGTGGAATATACGCATCGCGAATAGTGACAGCGTTCATGTCCATGCACGCGTTGACAATGCGATATTTCCCAGCTTCTTTCTTCTTGACGAGGAACCACTTATTTCGATACGGACCATGGCAATGTTCATAAACTCCAGAATCAACGCGTTCGCGAAGCATATTGATGATTGTAGGGACGAGCTTTCGAGGAATAGGAAATCCTGCCGCTTGCCATGCTTTATGCGGAGCAACGCGAATCTTGACAGGTGGAGAGACTTCTTTTGCAAGCGTTCCGCAATCCTTAAAACTCCACGCGAGGGCTTTTTCTCTTCTAAGCAGAATCTCAATCAAAAGTTCGCGTTCCTGTGGGGTGAGCATCGATCCGATCCGCAGATTCTTGATCCTTTCCTCTGTGAGTCGCGAACCTCGCGGGCAATCGGAGAAACGGGGTGTAATGAAATGATCGTAGGGCGAAGGCGGATCCTGCTCCGGAATCACATTGTCTTTGAACCATTGTTGGCGAATTTCTCTCCACTTATCTGTTCCGCCGGGAATCCCGCCACCTGTAGTTGGCACATCGAGAGGTTGAATCTTATCGGCTTTTCGCTTGTATAATGTCGCAACGACTGGACCGCGCGATCGAGGAGAAGATCGTGAAGAAGCATATAAAGACAAATCATGAAGCTGCACACCACGAACACGGCGTGATTCGGATATTGAATAATTAGAGAAAGGAAAAGATGAATGTGTAGACGGGTAAAATTGTTGATGTAGGATGGCGGGGAAAAACCTGTGAGGTTCTCGGGCGTTTTGGGGCGGCGTTCTCTGATTGGCTGAATCTTTTGGCGGCCCGGGGCCGCCAAAAGTCTGATTGGCTGACGCACCCACACCGCTTTCAAAACACGGCAGAATATTTGCCCCGCTATCCACATCGCGATCGCTGAATCTGATATCATTTCTTTGCCCACCACATTCAACATCGCAAAGATCAATCGGACTCAGCATATCTAGTTTAAAGTCTGCACTTTGCCACGAAGATCATCTAACTTTCGATCTCCATGGTCGCCGGGAGAATAACCAAGAAAAGACACCTGATTCTTCTCATCCTTCGGATCAAAAACGTGAACAAGAACACCGCCTTTGTTATCTGTAGTTCTTGCCAAACGCGTCGCGTTTTCATATGGTCGGCCGAGAATGCAATCATGAGAACCGCGTTCCATGATGAAGAATGTCTGAGGCACCATAACAGATCCAAGGCGAACAGGAACATCCTTGCAGATTCCAATGACACCACTCTGCTGACCCCCAGCTCCAAGAATAGGTTTGACAGCATCCCTTTGAATGATGAGACCGAGATCTAACGCAGTTCTTTCAACAAGACAGTTAATTTCCGCACCTCCATCAAATATCGCCTCAGTTTCCCCCTTTTCCAATTCCGACAGTGAACTTGATGTGTCCAACCGAAACGAGATTCCAACGAGGATTATACTCAGCAACAGAAGTGCCAGGTTGAACCAGGGCAACGGTGGCTGCATCATCCCGAATCATATGCTGTTGAACTTCGATGGGAAGATTTTGAAAGAACATGTGCTGGAGTTGGGTGGAGCATGCCATGAGATCTTTAATCTGAATTCCGCGATTTCTTGGCGCATGATCTTCTCAAATATTCGCCGCGTCGCGATCGCCATATTGTCTTTATTCTTCATTTCTGCAGAAAGCTTTGGCCCTTTGAGTTTCCGAGGCCTGCAGAGAACAGTTTTCTTCTGAATCTGCGGAGCATCTGCCATTTCTGAATCTGGGACAATTCCACCGTCTCCGAGCTTTGGACTTCCGCCCTGAAGCTGTTCATCATGGAGAGGTTGAGAATTATCATCCTCATCATCTTCCTGTGAAGCAGAGATCACATCTTGAGCAAAAGAAACTGATTTCCCATCTGAATACCTGCCATTGCGCCGAGAATGTGTTGTTGGCAGTCTCTTCTCCTTCTCAATTCGTCCGGAAAGCGTTGCTTGATTTTTATTCATAGAAGAGGCCTTATCCTTCTCAGTAGAAGTGGAAGCAGCCATTACACTAACAATCTC
>MOWL01000010.1:0-90144 GCA_002110485.1 Emergomyces orientalis | reverse complement strand
ACCCTAACCCTAACCCTAACCCTAACCCTAACCCTAACCCTAACCCTAACCCTAACCCTAACCCTAACCCTAACCCTAACCCTAACCCTAACCCTAAGTTACTAACACTCGACATGTTGGCTGACTAAGCACGGGGCCCGGCTGCTGGCCCTCCAACCCCTTCCATTTTGGCGGCCGCCAAAACATCGAGCATGGCAGTGAATGGGTGTTGTTCTTTTTTGGCGGCCGCCAAAAAGTGGATGCAGTGGCTGCAGGAAGGTATCTACACCTGCGGCCACAGTGATAAGTGTATATATATATATATATATATAGATAGATATATTCGAGTTAGAAAAGAAGCAGTGGTGTGCTAGTATCATAGTGTAATGATGTAGTCAGCTCATCAGTTCAGCATAGAGTTTGATTTCCCCTTCCCACAAATGAGCTAATCAGTCTGATCTGTTGACCTGGCATAGAGTTCGATTTCCCCTTCCCACGAAGGGGCTAATCGGTCTGGCACATCTGGCACTGAGAAAAGTGGATGAAGTGGTTACAGAAAGATATCTACATTCACAGTCTGAAGATAATATATTCTGTAGTTCATTGATGCATTTGTTTGTTCATTCGATACTTAGATGCTTAGATGCTTGCTAGAAGAAAGAAAAAAAGTGGTTATTATTATTATTATTATTATTCTTCAATTATAGATATATGCAGTCAGAGACTATGATATCTACCTGAGACTCAAAGAGTCTCAGGATTTTTCTAACTTTAACACTAATTACTATACATTTTTTCTTCAAACAAATAGCACTTGCAATACTTGAATTCCAGCCCAGAATAGTCAGCAAATTGATTTTTCTTTTTTTATTTATTTATTTATAAATATCTTTGAAGATTATTTATATTCTCTTTTTTTCATATAATTTTCAAGTGATTACAAAGAAAATAAATTAATGATAGACAAAATAACTCATGACATGAATACAAAGGAAATAAAAGACAGACTCTAACACAAAAGAAATAGTGAGATATTATATAATATCTAGCAGTTTTTATAAAGAATATTTCAGATTCTCATTCATTTATATTTTCATCTTTGAAATAGAATTGATTTCTAGTAGCTATTTGAGTTTCATTGAGAAAATCAATTAAATATTGACTGCCTATTTCAGTTGAAAATAGTAGTTTCATATTCATTTCTCTCAGCTTATATTTATATCTCAGTTCAGCTCTAAGTTCTTGATTTAATGAGCAATTCATTAAGATATGTTCTGGGTCTTCAAGAGAGTCACAATATTCACAATTTTCACTTTCAATATCAGATATTCTTTTCAAATAAGATTTGAAATAGCCATGACCTAGTTTCAATTGAATGATTGAGGAGAAAAGCTTCTTCTTGCACTTAATAGAGCATGATTTCCATTTAGGTTTAGTTTCAAATCTAAGATAGTGAGGACTTTTTCTTTGTTTTTCCCATATTTTATGCCATTTTTCTAAGCAATTCTCTTTTATCTTTCTTTTAATAAAAGACCATGAAACTATTTTTGAACTTGCAATATTTAGAAAAAAAGTGGTTGATGATTTGAATTCTAAGGTTAACTCTAGAAACCTCGGCCGGCCGGCCACTCTTGTAACTCTAAATGACTGCACAATATAGAATAGCACGCAGATTCTTCCATGGATTCTGACAACCACACCGTCGACAGAGCGTCGCCACGATCGAGTGTGGAGATGACTCAAGCTACCGAGAACAGTGTGACATCTTCAAATACTGAAATCATCGAGGAACGCGGGCTCCATGGCGACATCTGGGCGGGGTGACTTTCAGCGGTGACTTTCAGCGGGCGCCAACCCGGATCGGGCGTAGCGCGGATGGGTTTTTGGTGAGGGGATCAACGACTCACGCTGTTAGTCAACACAGACTAGATTTAGTGGTTTCAATATAAGAGCTACACTGACAGCCTTCACAGAGCACCGCGCGGGCTTGTAAGAGCAATCTGTGATCATATACTCTGATATTTCACAGTAAAAGCACAATCTCTTTTTCTTTTTTCTATTCAGCTTTTTGAAATCTATTTATACAGTGTATTGTATTCTCTTGTTCTTTTTTTTAACAGTTTGTGCTGATGTGAGCTCTCAGTTCATGATATTCTGTGATTTAGAAGAAGTCTGAGAAAGACTTCTTCAGAGTCTCTTGAATAAGATATTTCAGTGTTAACTCAGCTGACTTTTCTCAGACTTATTGAAGTTTTTTATATAATCTGTAATTCTTTTCATTTAATTCTTGAATTCATCATAGATGTGATGGGCTACGCCCATGTTAGTAGACCATTCCGCTTGCATGCCAATGGAAGCTCCATGGTTTTCGCCGACCTAGCGGCCACGCCAATATGCGGCCGCCGCGCCGATATCCGCTGAAAATCACACACCAAAATGCTCGGAAAAAGTCTAACCCCTGGGTCAGACTTTTCAGAAATATGATTATTCACCCTGCCAGGCTCATAAAAGAATCTTGTGTGTTCACACTCAAATGCTTTTTCTTTTCTTTTCTTTTCCTTAACATTTTCTACTTTTTGTTATATAAGATCTATATTAGTGCCGAGCTCTTCAGTGTAGGTCTGTGACAATAGAACTTCTTTTCATTTAAGCTCAAGAGATGTTTTTTTAGTTCTTAATTAAAAACTTCTTTTAAATAGTCTTTTTTAATTGAGTCAGCTCATTCATGCTCATCAGTCTCTAGAAACAGTTGCTTCAGTTTAGTTAAAAGTTTATTAAAACTTCTCTTTTCTTGTCTCAGTCTATTCAGTTTGTTCAAGACTTTCTGTTTATAGACTGTATTGATAAATGTTGACTTCAGAAGCTCAAGAAACTTCTTGATAATAAATCTATTAATTTAAGAATACTGATTCACTCAAGAATTAATTTTTACTGATACTTTGTCTTTCAGTTTTTCAAAAGTATATCACACTTGAGTCTGTTCATTTTCAATGATCTGTTCATCAATCATGATCTTGGCTTTGAGGTTGCTGAGAAACTGTGAGAAATAGAAGAGATTATTACTATTATAATAGATAGAGTCTGAAAGACTTGCTTTTGATCATTTTAATTTAATAGAAAGAGAGATAGTAATAACTTCAGTTAAATCTGAAATTCTGATAAATATTTATTATTTCTCAAGTTCTCATCATTGATTCTATAGCTTCATTTATTGAGCTATCAGTTTTTTCTTTATCTGAAGAAGCTCTGCAAGCTTCTCTCTAGTAAGATTAATAATTATTTCTTTATTCTATAATTTATAACTGCTTGTGACTAACACAAATTCATCTTCATTCAATGAAGTCTTAAAGATGATCATCAGAGTTTTTATTTTTATAAATACAGGGATTTCTTGCTACTTTGTCACACTGTGATTTACTCAAAAAATGAGTTTATAATGTCAGTATTCTTCTGAACTTTTTTATAGATGCAGAGATTTCTTGCTACTCTGTCACATTATTATTCTTTCTTAATAATTGATTTATGATATCAGTGTCTTTCTGAGCTTTTTCATGTCTTTCTTTAGTAAGGAGTAAAAATGAAGCTTTTCTAATATAAGAGATAAATAATTAGATATGAAAGAACTATATTGTGTCTAATATATAAAAAGAAAAGTTTAAGAAAGAAAAGAGAAAGAAAAAAAAGAAGTGTAAAGAGTGTGTAGAAAAGTGCACACAGATTACAAGTGAGAGCTAGTCACTAGCATGGAAGCTGGCTAGCCTGAGTTCACATAACCATATAGAGGTTCAACCCCTGACAGGAAGGTAGAGTGATATAAGAGAATTAAATTGATTGTGATCAAGAAGATAAGCTTCTCTGATTCTAAGAGTAATGAGCATGTTTATATACATGATGAAATCTTCTGGTAGATCTGGTAGCAATGAAAGCAGACAGCTATCATGGCTACTTGTGTATCAATAGCTCTGATAGCTTTTGATAGCACGATGCTATCACGGCTATCATTCATAGATAATGTGCATTATATCCTAACTAAACTAACTAGTGAACACGCTGGCAACTATATAATGGGGGACACGTGACTATGGTAGCCCTAGTATCATCCAACACCCCCCCATGCTAGGGCGCCCCAGAGCACGGCGGCACACCTAGTAGCTGCCCTCAAATCAATCAAAAAACACACTAAATACACATAACTTTTAGATAGAACTAGGCACATTCTCTCATGCCCAATTCTCGCACAAAATCACTAAACGCAGGCCTCGCTAGCGGCTTCGTAAAGCCATCGGCCTTATTCGCCGTTGAGCCCACATGTTGAAGGCACACCTCATCCTTAGCCACAAGATCACGGAGAATATGATAATGAACCTCTATATGGCGAGATCTCTTCGTTAAGGACTCTCCCTTAGCAAGATCCATGGCACCTCTATTATCAACCTGAAGATTGGACCGTACACGCCCCTTTTCCTGCAGTAAACCGGCATCATGCAACATATCATTCAACCATATCAACTCGCAAGCAGCCTCACTAGCAGCAATATACTCTGCCTCCGTTGTAGATTTAGCCGTAGAGGCCTGCCGCTGCGAACGCCATGACACAGGGGCTCCATTAATCATGATCACATAGCCCGAAGTTGATTTAAACTGGGGATCCGCTCCCGCCCAGTCCGAGTCACAATATGCCGTAGGAGCCAATCCATCCTCACTAATCTCTCCTTTATAAAGAATGCCCACTCGCCTCGTCTTCTTAACGTACCGTAGAACCTGCTTTAAGGCCGCCCAGCACGCCTTGTTCGGCCGTGCATTAAATCGCGATAAATAGTTGACCGCGAAAGCCAGATCAGGCCTACTGCATGTAACCAGATACTGAAGAGATCCTAACCCATGACGATATCTAGTAGTCATAAAATCATCGTCTAGACCTCCACTCTCATCTGGCGAGAACTCAAGCTTCAAACCCACCGCCATAGGAATGCCAGCCGGATTGACCTTATCCATGCCAAAGTCCTCCAAGATCTCATCAATATAGCGGCTCTGCGTGACCGCTAAATCACCATTCTCATGATATTTAACCTCCATGCTCAAGTACGGCTTATCTTCATCAACTCTCTTAGTCTCAAATCTCTTTGCTATTTCAGCCAGAACCCAGTTCAACTCATTCTCATCAGGTCCCGTAACCCGGCAGTCATCCACATGCAGCGTTAAATAGACCTTCCGAATGGGATGATATAGAAATCCGCCATCGTACGGTGAGACACGAAAGCCCAAAGAGATCAGGTGCTCTGTTGCAACAAAATACCATGTTCTCGCAGCCTGTTTCATGCCATATAGGCTCTGCCGTACCAGCCCAACCAGTCCCCCTCTACCATGTTTAACGCCCGTAGGGAGCTGCATATAAATCATCTCATGCTGCGGCAGTATTCCATTCAGGAATGCAGAGACGTAGTCAATCGACTTCGACACCCATCCTCGAGCCGCAGAGATCGCGAACAGGCCTCTAGTAGTAGGACCCGAAACAACCGCTGCATATGACTTAGAATAGTGAACACCTTCCTGTTGAAGAAAGCCCCTAACCACCCATCATGCACGAAAACGAATGGTTTCACCATTGTTATTAAACTTCCAGTCGTACACCCACTTGCCAGTGAGAACATTCATATCCGGAGTTCATTCAACCATGATATAGGTCTTCTTTTCCTGAAACATCTCAACCTCCTTCTTCATAGCCTCCAGCCAATAGTCCCAATCAGGGCTCCGTTTAGCCTCAGCTAGAGTAGTCGGACGATCTGTAAGAGTACTGAGAACAGGCGCCTCACTAGTGGCAGAGCTATCACACTTCTCATCCTCTAGAAGATCCATCTCGTTATTAAGAAGATAAGCTGGCTCGATAGCCTTATCAAGCTCGCCATTAACTAGCATCTTCATAACATATGGCTTTTCCTTTGCAAGTCGCCGCAAAAGACCATGCTGCCATCCACTCAGTGCATCTAGCACATCCAACTCCTGCGGGAGATTGTTCGGCTTAGACACTGGCATGACTGTATTAACAACTGTCTTATCTGTAAGGTTCTCATCAAAAACCACATCGCGAGCAATCTCTAAACGTTTTGTAACAGGATCCCACAGTCGATATTGATGTAGGCCCTGATAGCCCACAAACCGCCACTCCCTGCCATCCGTACGGTCCGCAAGCTTATTTGTAACCTGAAGATTCTTCTTGTAGGCCTTACATCCCCATCTGTGCAGCCAGCCAGCGGCAGGCTGAATCCCCATCCAGGCTTCAAAAGGAGTCAGCGGACTGCCTCCCTTACAGCCGTAAAGCTTAGCGGAAGTAGGAGACATATTAATCATCATAACAGCCGCCTGCATTGCTTCTCCCCAGAGCTCTCTAGAGAGTTCACTGTCAAACAGCAAGCTTCTTGTCTTTTCAATTATAATGCGGTTCGTACGTTCCGCGGGACCATTCGACTGCGGAGTATATGAAGTAGTCATCTCATAGACGATGCCTCGCTCCACGCAAAACGCCTTCAATTCCTCACTCTTAAACCTGCTACCGCCATCCCAGTGCAAGGTTCCAACTCGCCGCTGAGCAGTGGCCTCAATTGACGCAACAAAGACCTTCAATCTCGCTGTAACCTCTGCCTTCGAGGCTAAGAGTATAACCCATCTATACCTAGTCGCATCATCGGTAATACTCATCCAGTAATTCGCCCCCCCAGACGTGGGAACCCCATCTTCATTATACAACGTACGACCTCCTCCAGCGAGGTCTATAAAGAGACGCATAGCAGGCTTTATAGCCCGTGTCATCGGTTCAAACACAGGACAAGTCATTTTAGCCTGCACACAGACCTTGCAAAAGGGCAAAGTCCTGGGTCCCTCAATCAACATCCCCATGCGAGGATCCGCCGCCATTTTCACAATATCCATTGAGTTGAGATGGCCTAGCCTTAAATGCCATTGCAACATTGACAGTTTCATAGCTGACCATGCAGCCTCACTAGACAGCGTCAGCAGAGAGTCATCATCTTGTTCTCTCATCACATTCACAGCATCAAACCTGCCATTCGGCATCGCAAACTGAATCAAATTCTGTACCTCCGGTGGCTTTTCCACCACATAGATATCCTTGTCATTCAAAACAGCTGTAAAACTGAACATCCTGTCAGGAGAGATCACCAGAATGGAGTGCGTATTCTCATATGTTACCTGTTTAAAGGTAAACCTCTCTTGTACAAGCTTGCCAAAGCTCATAAGATTGACCTCCAAGTTCGGGACATAGCGAGCATTTTTCAACTGTACGTCCGCCCCATCCACAGGCACACGCACCGTGCCAACCGCTGACGCAGGGACCATAGTTCCATCCGCCATCTCTAGTATAACATTGGAAGCCTTTGAACTCCCCGTAACCAGTTCTCTGCAGGGCATGGCATGAGCTCCAGAGCCAGAGTCTAGGATTCATGTGCTCGCACCACTGCTAGTCTTCTCCGCGGTATGAAACAACTGCTCCACTACATTATGCATCAGTGCAGAACTGTCTTTAACATCATTCTTAGCACTCTTTGTGATCTGTCTCTCATTCTTCTTCTCATCTTTCTTCTCATCTTTCTTCTCCTTCTTCTTGCAGTTAGCTGCTATATGCCCAATCTTCTCACAATTATAGCAATGTCTTTCTTCCCATCTAGTCTCTCCAGAAGAGCCTCCTTCTGCTGCACAAGACCATCCAGGACTCTCACTCTCTTGAGCATTATTCATTGATGCTTTAGAGGAATTCTTAGAGGGTTCCCCCACAGGCAATCTCATCATTATATCACGGCATAGGCCTAGAAGATCATTTTCAAGAGGCTCAGCAGTGGGATCTCTCTCAATAGCATCCATACGATTCTTAATGAAGGTCGCCCATTTATTACTCACTCCCGTGAGCAATCGGTCAAAGAACATGGAATTCTGAGCAGGAAACCCTATGTGAATATATTCAGTCCTAATGGCTAGCAAACACTCAATAAATGCTTGATTAGACCCCTTCATAGCAGCTGTTAATGTCAAGAGCTTCTCATACAATCTAGTTCACTGTACAATTGGCCTCTCAGCAAAGGTCTCCTCAACCACAGACCATAGCATATAAGCAGATAGCCGATTATCCCCTGACAATGTAAAATGAGCCCTCGCCTGCATAGAAATAGAAGACCACATATATCCATAGAGCCAACTATTCCTCTCCTTCCAGAGCTGCTGCATGCAGACACTAGCCCCCTCAGCAGGACCCACCTCCTTATTGTCTAGAATATCACTAGTTTCAGAATGCTCAACAGTTCAAAGAACATTCTCTCTCCACGTTGAATAGTTCACAAAACCAAGAAGTCATACAGACTCTGCAATCAGTCCCACCTGCTGCTTAAACTGCTTAATGATCTTCATAATAGAAGGTGTCTTTCCCTTCTGCTGCAGATAGTCCGCAACATCCGCATTCAGATCATCATTCATAGAGCCTGCACTTCTATTGACTCTCATTCTCTCAATCTCATGCTGAAGCCTCACAATCTCCAGCTTCATACAGACAGTCTCCGTATCCTCCCGGTCTCGCTGACCGGAGCTCGAGTGATCGGACATCGGGTCTTCAAACTCACTGCCTGATCCTTCCGATGTTAACTCACGAGCCTCCATAGGCCTCCGGCGAACTGTTGCAGGTGTCGGCAAAGACCTGCTCTCATTTCTAACCTCGTTATCGGGTGTCTGTGTATGTCTATTCGGCGGGACGTACTCTCTCGTTAAATCTGGTGCACTGCCCGATCGTAGATTAACCATCGAACAATAGTACGCGAAGGAATGGACCTAGTCTCCCTTCAAACTGCTAACCAATACACACTAACCAATAGTACTAACGCAGCGTACTAGAGGGCCTCATAACCTCATAGATAATGTGCATTATATCCTAACTAAACTAACTAGTGAACACGCTGGCAACTATATAATGGGGGACACGTGACTATGGTAGCCCTAGTATCATCCAACAATCATTGCTATTGGTCACGTGGTTTCTAGTATGCCGGGGACAAGTCCCGCCGTTCCGTCGCTAGTCTCTGTCAGCCCCTTCCGTTAGGTCTGTTCTTACCCAATGGTTTTCCTTTGGTTTATGCGGGGTGTTCCGTAACAGATGTATTCAGAGCAGATGCACAATAGAAAGACTCTCTAAATGAGTATATATACTTTATATAGTCAATTGACATGCAGAATCAGAATATGGGTGAACTATGAATGAATAGCTTTATATACTGCAATACAATGTGCATAACTCAAGTAAAGTGATGAACATGTTGCTGGCCAAGCCTGAAATGGCATTAAACTATGATATCATTGCACTACAAGAGCCATGGATGCACGAGAGAGCAGACAGTGACACAACATGTTCAATCAACTGTGAATTCTAACAGACAGGCATGCAGAATAAGAAGGCTAGAGTGAGGTTTCTCATCACTTGCCTTGAGACTACTATTCTCCCTGAGGATACCACTCGCCCTGAAGAAGTAAGTACGGGGTAGAAAAAAAAAAGAAAGTACAAATTTAAATATTATAGCCCCATTTATATTTCCCTCGTCCCTGCTAAAGAGTATGACCCCCTTTCAAGTAAAACGTAAGTTACATCATGTGACATATTAGAGCAAAATAAAATGAAATGATGCCGTCGTTTATTGAATGCCCTTGAGATGGACGTCGCTGCAGTGCATGGTCAGCCAGATGTGGTGACGGTAGAGGGTCAGTAGGTAAGTAATTAGTGGGAAGCTAAGCTCTTACAAAATCAAGTCCGCGTTGGGAGGGATGTGGCCGGTGAATCCGCTGAGGTAGGTTAATTTGTCAGTCATCGCAGGCTCCGAAGCTAGAGAACGGGGAGGGGATCGGAGTTGCGATATTGAGCAAACTAAGCTAGCTTGAAGGAAATGAATGAGCTTACCGAGCGCCATATCCATAATCGCTATAACATAAGTTAGTTACATGAATAATTTATACACACCATTGGGTTGGTACTTGCTAACCTAGTAATATCAAGAGTAGCCTTCTCGCCAACCTTCATCTGGATGACACCCTCATCCCATCCTGCGCATAATGTCAGCCAGATATCTTCGCCCTGCACTCAACATGAAAGTTGAGGGGGATGAGCAACTTAGACTCGGAACCTACCTTTGATGACCTGACCAACGCCAATCTTGGCTGGGAAGTCCCCACGGCCAACAGAGGAATCAAACCTGTAAAGGAGCAAAATCACGATCAGTTGGTACATTCTACCACTGAAGAAGGAGGAAAAAACAGAAAGGAGAGAGAGATCATGTACTTCGTGCCCTTGTTGTCAGGCTTGGAAGTGTCCTTGAGATAACCGGTGTACTCCATGATGACAGTTTGGCCGACCTGCGGAGAGGGGCCAGTGCCTTGTTCGTGAGTGGTCTTGGTAACACCCATGGTGAGCTCCGGAAAAGGAGGGTAGATGTGGTTGATTAATGGGGACTAAGGTTGCCGTGAGAGTAGATATGGAGAAGTTTGAACACTTTGCGGGTTAATATCAATAAGAATAACTGTTCAAGAGTTCGACATGGTGGGGCAATGGAGGGGCCCCGTTTGCAATCACGTGGCCTGTCCTCAACTTCGCTGCAGCAGAATGTCAACACTGCCCACCGAAGACGATACTTTGGCGGCCATATATTTTTGTACCTAGAACGAGGTACCGTTTAGTTTAGTTGGGGATGAAAATAACTTATGCCGAGTCCGCTTGCTTTGTTTACGGCACACGTCAAGTCTTATCAATTGCGAAAATTTTCGGCTACGATCGTGTTTTGATTTTCCTTCATGACTTGTGAAACATGAGATTATCGCCACACATTCATTGGCTAAGACATACACACATGTTCAATTGCCACACTAATTGCCACACGGCGAACTCCGATGGAATCTCCACCAAATACGCCCTCATCTTCGCTGATCTTTAATATATTCGCCATTACATTGATTTTTCTACAAAGTCAGAGGTATTCAGCTGAGAATATCACGATACGATCAATATAGCATGTAAATCACTCATATTATTGATGGATAGTTGTTGGGCAGCCTAAAATGGATTCACGGGTATAAATAGCCATGGAAAACCCATAGATATTTAGCTAGAGCAGAGCTCAGAGCACACAGACCACAATACCATATATCTCTATATATTAATTCCTCCCTATATATGTGCATATTATGCTAGCTCCACTCTCCGTCTTATCCTCCGTTTCATAGATATTATAGTGATTGGAGACTTTAATGTACATCACACTCTCTGGGGAGGTAGCAGGGTCAGAGAAAACTTTGCCATGGCCTGAAAACTCAATACTCAAATCAGTGTCTTGAATCTACATCTAGCAACTCCAGAAGGCACAATCACCTGACAAGATAGAGAAAGTCAGAGCATCACAGTGAATCTAATCTTTTTGTCTGCTGATCTACACAGTCAAATAATCAGCTGCAAGCTAGAACATGAAGTAAATATGACATCAGATCACATGTCAATTGCAACTACTCTTGAGCTAAAAGCATTATATAGCAGCAGAAAAAGACGCACTTGGCATCACTTCTGCCTGGAACAGATAGCGCAGGACTGCCAGACACTGAGAAGCCCAGGGGCACTGACTTCAAAAGATCAGATAAACAGCTATACAAGATATCTTGTCAAATTTGTGAAAGATCTAGCAGCAAAACATGCCAAAGTCTCAAACTACAGTCAACACAGCCGGTCATGGTTGTCCCCTCGAGTAGCAGAGGCAGTCAATCAATATAAAAAAGCCAAGAAAGACAGAAACATCTCTGCAGCAGATATAATTAAAGCTTGAGCCCTGAGAAACAGAGAGGTTAAACTGACTAAAATAAACAGTTTCAGAGAACTAATACACAGCACAGAGTCCAAGCCCAAGCTACTATGGAAGATGGCCAAATGGGGGTGTCAAAGCAGCAATGAGCATGCACAACCTCCAAGAATTCCAGCATTGATAGTAGAAGGCAGAGAAAATCTACCATCAGTCAATTCCTTTGATGATAAAGCCAAGATTCTGAGACAAAGGTTCTTCCCCCTGCCACTAGTCAGTGACAACAGGGACATGGAGAAGGCAGAACACTCACTGAAAATAACAAAGACAATAAACATCACAGAGAAGAAAATGGCCGCGCTCATAGCACATCTATCAAGCAACAAAGTACCAGGTATCAATGGAGTCTCCAATGAATTTCTGAAAATGCTGGGACCAAGCTTCACAAAGGCTATGACAGAGCTCACACTGGCATGCTGGGAATGGGAACACTACCCGGAGATATTCAAGATCGCTCGAACAGTGATACTGAAAAAACCAGGAAAAGGGGATTATTAAAAGGCAGAGGCATGGAGGCCCATTGCCCTACTGAATACAATGGGAAAAATAATAGAATCAGCCACCACGCAGGAACTCAGATGGCTAGTGGAAACACTCAATCTACTGCCATCTCAACAGATGGGTGCTAGGCGGGCCAGATCAACCGAAACAGCAGTATCACTACTGCTAGCACAAATTAGAACAGCATGGGAGAAGTCAGACACAGTGGTCACAGTTCTATCATTGGACATCTCAGAAGCTTATGATAGAGTGCTCAAGGACCGACTCACACACATTCTTCGCATGAAGGGCCTACCAAGACAGCTGACAGGGTGGATACACTCATTTATGTCAGATAGATGATCCACGCTCACATTTGAAGAACAGGAAACTGAGGCCTTCAATATTCCAGCTGGAATATCACAAGAATCACCTCTCTCCCCCATTCTCTTTCTATTTTACAATGAGGAACTGCTCCGGATATGCTCACCCTTGAATAGATCAGTGAGCTGCATAGGATTTGTGGATGATGTCAATATAATAGCATACGGGCCATCAACTGAAGCAAATTGCGCGCAGCTCACACGGGTGCACGCAGAATGTGAAGAATGAGCAGGAAGACATGAAGCTATTTTTACTCTGCAGAAGTATGAGTTGATGCACTTCACTAGAGCCTGAACTCAATTCAACTTGAATCACTCTCTGAGACTGCCTCAGCAAGTTATCAAGCCACAGAAGGTGATGAGAGTTCTAGAAGTATGGCTGGATTTCAAGCTTCAATGAAAAGGTCACATGGATGCTATAGCAGGAAAAATGGAGTCACAGATAAAGGCACTATCACAGACAACACAGGCCACCTGGGGAGTCCCCCTACATCAAGCTAGAACAATATACAACATGGTCATACGGCCAGCTATAGCTTACAGCGCACTGGCATGGCATCAACCGCGCATCAAGCGCGAAGGACGCATGCGCAACAAACAGCACACAGAGGGCCTAATCAGAACACAGAATGAATGCCTGAGAATAGTAGCTGGAGCATACAGAGCAACACCAATATTCACACTGGAAGCAGAGACATACACATCACCCCTGAACATCTATCTTGATGAAGTTGTGGCGCGCGTCACAAAACAACTGAAGGCCTCTGGAATGGCAACACAAATTGAAGAGGCATGCACAGCAGTGAGAGTCAAACTCAGGTGAAGAGACACAGTGCACAGAAGACTCATTGAGAAGGTGATTCATTCAGACAGTCTGCTTGAAAATTGAGAGAAGCTTTAAGTGAAAAAGAGCAAGTAAGAGACTGTTCAAAGCACAAATTCAGCAGCAACACAGCACTTCTCACATGATGAATGGGTGTGAAAAGAAATCCTGAGTAGATGAAGAAAACAATGAAGAGCTAGAGCATTTTTCTAATGTGAACTCTTTGATTGATCTCTGAACAAAAGCATTCTGAAATGGCACAAGAGTCTAAGCAAGGTCAGAAGCTCGCTGATAATTCAACTAAGATCAGGGAAAACAGGGCTGGCAGTCTTTCTACATAAAAGACGAGTACCGGATTTTCCATCACCAGCATGTGAATGTGGCTATTCAAATGAAACAGTGATGCATGTGATAGTTCACTGTGATAGATTCCAGCACAGTCACAGAAGTCTGCTGCATGAGGGCAGAATTGACAAGAAATGGCTATTGAACACCAAAAAAGGGCTACACTGTCTAATAAAATGATGAATCAAGCAGGGAATTCTATCACAGTTCTCACTGACAAAGACACTGAGTGTCTATCAGATAGAGAAGCAGTAATCTATTACATCTCAATCAAGCATATGCAGATCTCAATAAACACCATGCTGAAACTGCTGAAAGCGCGCTTATCACACAAAATCAGTGCTCATAGCACATTTTCATGCTCATTTCATGCTAAAGACATGACTCTTTACACTTCAGAGTGCAGTTGGTGTCTTTCACTCACTCACTCACATGCAGGCACATTTTCAAAAATGCTCAGTGTAATTTTTCTTTATTTTTAATTTTTCTTTTCTCATTTCATTCTCTTCTCTTCTTGAGAACAGCAATTGCTGGTCTCTGATAGTCTGAAGCCTCACAGAAACTGTTGCATACATTTATTAGTGCATGAGGTTTTTAATCCAGCAGTAAGCTCTCTTATTGCATGATTTTTCTTGTTAGATAAAATAAATAGTTTCCCACATATCCCTGAGATTAAGTGGTGTATAATATAATAATAATAATAATAATAATAATGAGTTCTGTGAGAGAGGCCATGATCTTTGAGAAATTCTGTATAAATTTTCTATAAAAATTTATGAATTCTATGAATCTGCAGACATCTTTAACTGTAATAAGAGTTTATTATTTTATAATTATCTGAATTTTCTTTGAATTCATGCTCACATCTTTTCAAGCCTCTATGATAAATTCTAGATACTTGGGGAATTGAACCTTGAAGTCACACTTGTCTATATCAATCTGAAGATCAGTTTTATGTAACTTAATAAATATCTTTTCAACATGTTGACAGACTGCCTGAGGTGAAAATCAAGATATCATCAATATAGACAGATACAAACTTGTTCAGATATTCATGTAGAGCTCAATTGATGTACTTCTGAAAGATGCTAGAGACGTTTACTAATTCAAAGAGAGTTATCAGTCATTCATACAGCTCATATTGAGTTCTGAAGACTGTCTTCCATTCATCATCTTCTGCAATATGAAGCCTGTGAAAGACTGCAGTAATATCAAGCTTTGTAAATTATTTTATCTTGTCAATACATTCTAGAGTCTCATTGATTAATGGGAGAGAGTATCTGTCCTTGCAAGTGATTACATTCAAGTCATAATAGTCTACACAGAATTGTAGACTATTCTCTGGTTTCCAAGCAAAGAGCACAGGAGCTGCTGCCAGTGAATTACTCACTTATATAAAGTCTTTATTCAAATAATTCAGTAGTGTTTTCTGTAGAACAAGAAGTTCATTCTGAGACATATTATAGAGAGAGTCTCAAGATAATTAAGTCTCTTTTTCATTTTTATTTTTCAATGTGATTCTGTGGTTTACCCCTGGTCCATGATAAGAAAGTAAGATGTTGACTGCAGTACAATTAAACACATCTAAATAGATATGATAGCAAAAAAACGCTTTCCCCCGAACCAGCCCAATTCTTCGAATTAGAAGACGAAAAGACATCCATTTGAAAGCTCTTGTTTGAGAAAGCAATTTATTCACTTTTTATTAAAATTGAGCGCGAGTTGGTGAAGCTATTGAGGAAAACGTGTTTGCAACCCCTAAGGGGAAAGAAAATCACACTTCATCACATAACATCATCAGTTTCGGCCCAATTTACATAGAATTTTGATAGAAGCTAGAACAAACCAGATATTACAACTGTCTCAATTTTGAATTCATTCCGACCATCTCTTTCTGAACAATTCATTGTCAAAACCTGCGTGAAAACTCTGATTGATTTTCATGTTCCTTTGCACCAGTGCCAAGTCTTTTCCCTGTACCGCCCTACCTCGCCCGGCAGAAAAGTGACAAAAAAATACCTCAGCACAGATCACACGTGACCTACCCTTCAATCAGAAATTCCCCGGAACCTACCCTCTCTACAAAACGGAACGAGAAAAAGTGGAAATATCAGTGTTTAAAAAAATAGCTTGGTCCCTGCAAGTAATATATATACATACTTGTATATATATATATTATTATATAAGAAAATAGTACAGATTTAGTCTGTTGATTCTTCATTTGCATACTCATCTGTGTGACTTAATAAATTACATTTATTAAGAGCTATCTAGTAAAATATATGAGATTAATTTGAATAGAAAAGGAAATCTATTCAGTATTAATTCATATTGATATTTCAGGAATACAATCTTGATTTGAGGTGGGGCCTATTTCAAGCAGAAATTTTGAGAAGCTTTTTAAATTGAAAAAGACAAAATTTGCAAGAGTTAGAGTGTTTTTCTTGATTTAGCTCTGAGTAAATAAATCAAGAAAATTCTACACAAATTCATATTTCTTTACTTCAGTGACTGATTCAGTTTTTGAAAATAATCTCAATTTTGAGCTGCATACTTGATATGTGGGGAGAAGTTTAGAATATTGAATATTTCTGAATAGTTTTTATCAATTTCTCTGCAAAAAATTGATTTATTTTGTCAGTTTTTCTTTCAAAAACTGTCATTTCAATTGAATAATTTATTATTCATTGAAATCAATTCTTTTCTCTTCATTTTGTAGCACAAGAAAGAAGTCTGTGAAGATTTAATTGATTTATCTTTAAAAATCAATATTAGTTTATTAGATTCTCTTGAAAAATCTAATCTAGATACTATTTCTAGTAGAAAAAATAGCAAAAATCTGAGAATACTATTTAATTTGACTAATTATCTAATATACTCAAAGAAATCATGAATAACTCACCTCAATCTGTGAACATGATGACTCCATGCAAAAATAGAAATAATTTCATAGAAACTGTTTCTGAAATTGAGATTTTGAAGAAAAGAAAAAAAGAAGAAATAGACAGACACAAAGTAGATGAAGTGAAAAATCTACAAAAAATAGCTGATGAGCTATATAAACAGTGCATGTATGAAGAAAATGAAGAAATTCTTCTTATTCTGCATTCACAAGCAAGACAACTGAATGAAATTATTAAGTTTAAACTTAATATTTCTTCAAATCTGAAGATAGTTTTGAAAAAAACTGAAAAATCTGTATCTCAAAAAATCTCTTCTGAATCTCTTTCAAAAGAAAACACTGAAAATGAGACAAAAACCTATGCTCAAGCTCTCAATAGCTCACAAAATATTGAAAAAGAAAAACAGCTGAAAAAAGCAGAAAAAATTTTCTCATTAGTTGAGAAAAAAGAACAAAGAAAAGCTCAAAAAGAGATTAAATTTCTTGAATCAAAAAAACAGAGACTGATTTTAAAAGTTAGTGATAGTGAAGTGGAATAAGGGGTTGTGCGCTTTTGGCGGCACGTGGGCAGGAGCAGCGGGATCGTAAGGAGGTTGGTAAGTTCGCCGTGTATACAATATTCTATTCAACGAGCTATCCAAATAGCAATACAAAAGAACACGTAGGAGATTCAAATATAGAAGAAGAACAAGCAATCAATCACATATCAAATCACACAATCAAAAAGGAGCAATCTCACTGCTCTGCGTACAATCAATCTTCGCCGAATCCACACGTGTGTCAAAGGATAATGGGAATATGAGGCAGCCATGCCAAACAAATATATGAGGCGGTCTCGGCGAAAAGTAATACCACGCCGAGATTCCCCACCACAATAGAGCTATCTTTGAAAAATCTATTCTAAATGATTCTAAGTTCATTTTTGAACTTAGAAACAAAATCAATCAAAACTTTCATTTTGAAACTCAAAATGAAGAATTCAAGCCAGTTATCTCATCAATTGAAACCTCTTTTCTGGGAAATTCAATTGTAATTACTGCTATGCCAGATTTCAGCTCTGAATATCTAATTCAAAATGAAAACTGCTGAAAAGAGATAGTTCAAAAAGCTCTCTCTATTGAAGTTTCATGTGAAAAAGATGAGAAATGGGGAAAATTTGTATTACATGATATTTCAGTTGAAATCTTTGATCATGAAGAAGGCATGATAAATTTGAAAGAAGAAATTGAAATATATAATTCAATTTCTTTGAAAAAAACCCCAATTTGGCTCAATTCTTATGAGCAAAGACAAAGAAATCAAAATGCTTCAGTTTTAATTACTACAAATACAATAGAACAGTCAAAACGACAGTATATTGTAATTGCAGGATTGAAAATGAAAGTATTTGAATTCAAAGATTCAAGAGAGAATATTAAATCTCAAATTCAATGCTCAAACTGTCAGAAACATGAACACTTTGCAAATACTTGTAAAAGAAATTCTAAATGTCAGTTTTGTGCTTTAGATCACAAAACAAATGAACATTCTTGCAACACATGTAGAAAAATAGGTGAAATCTGCAATCACACTGAAATCAAATGCAGTAATTGCTATGAAAAGCACACATCTATTTCAAAAGATTGTATTTTCATTTTCAAGAAAAAGTCTTTCAATAAAGATGTGAAATGGAGAAAAGAAACTCAAAATACAGAGAAAATAGATAAAACTACAAAAAGAAGAAATTCTCAAATGTCTATTTCTTCTGAGTCAAATTCTTTTTCAAAAAATAGACAGATCTTAAACCCTGTTACACCTATAAAAATGAGAAAAGATAAAGAAATTCTCATTTCTATGAAAGCAGTAGAAGTTCCAGCTCTGAATACAGATAATAGATATAATCTATTACCTGATTCAGAATAAAAGAAACACAGCTTCAATTTATTCCTTTTGTACATGTTTACTACACAAAATAATAATAAAAAGAAGAAAAAAACTATCAAAAATGCTTCAAAAATAACTTTTATTCAAAACAATGTTGATAGAAATAAAGATGCTATCTATTCATGCTTACAGATAGGCTTTGAAGAGCAAACTGACTTCATTCTATTACAAGAGCCAAATTTTGATATAGAACAACAATTTATAATTTCTCATTCAAGCTATCACTGCTTTTTACCAGAGAAATCAGATGTAAAAGCAAGAGTTGTGATATATGCAAGAAAAAGATCAAGATTTCAATTCAATATAAAAAGTAATTATATATCTAATTCTGATATTCTAGTTGAAGATATTATAGATACAAGAAATCAATTTGACAGTATTCAATTGATAAATATTTATAATGAAAAATCACTGAAGGTAAATGATAATTCATGAACAGTTGACAGAGAACTGCTGAATTTAAGTCCAGAAAAAAATGCTATTATATGTGGTGATTTCAATGCACATCATATATGGTGGAATTCTGAATGTGATTATTCAATAAGATCAGAGAAAATAGTAGAGTGGGCTCTACAACATGAATTAGATATTATAAATGAAATTGATAGACAGACCTTCTTTAGAAACAACTTAATGAAGAAATCAATCATAGACTTAACCTTTCTATCAAAAAATTTGATTGAAAACAAGGTCTATAATTGGTTTATTAATTCAGAAGAAACATCAGGATCTGCTCATGAAGTTATTCAATTTAATATTGAAATTGATGAAAAGGAAACAAGTGAGAATCCTCTACTATCAAATCAATATAATTTTGAAAAAGCTGAATGGTCTGAAATCAATAAGAGAATTGAAGATTTAAAATTTGAAAAAAAAGAAGAATTATCAAATTGAAATGAAAAGACAATAATAACAGATATAATGCTAGAAAGTAGAACTAATATAATAACTGAAATTATATTAGAAAGCATTAAAAACTTTATACCAAAGAAAAAGCTCTCAGAATTCTCAAAACCTTGATGGTCAGAAGAAATAACAGAAAAAAGAAAAAATCTAGCAAAAATAAAAAAAGAATGGAAAGAGAATATCATATCTTATGAAGAATATAAAAGAATAAGAAATGAATATTTCACATTAATTAAAAAAGCTAAAACTAGCTGCTGGAATAAATTTCTTGAGAATGCACAGGGAAAAGAAATATTTAAAGCTTTTAAATATACAAAGTCTAAATCTGTTGCAAAGCTTCCATCTCTAAAATATAAAATAGAAAATGAGGAATATATTGCTCATTCTTTTGAACAAAAATGTCAGGCTTTTATGAAAATTCTATTTCAAAAACCACCTCAATCTGAACAATATAGTTCAATATGTGAATATATTGAAGATTCAAGATGGGCTTGGCCAGATCTATCTAGAAATGAACTTGAAACTGCTGTTTTTACAAGTTCTACAAAAACAGCTGCAGGACCTGATACTATAAATCATTTAATCATTCAAAAAGTCTTTCATTCTCTGAAAAATGAATTATTTGAATTATTCTCTCAACTAATGAAGAATGGGTATCACCCTGAATGCTGGAGACAAGCAACTGGTATAGTTCTTGCAAAACCAAATAGAAAAGCTACTATGCCAAAGTCTTATAGAATTATATCACTTTTGAATTGCTTGGGAAAAATTCTTGAAAAAATAATAGCAACAAGATTATCATATCTAGGCTCAATCACTGATTTATTATATAATGATCAAATGGGTGGCAGAAAACAGAATTCTGCAATAGATACAGTTTTATCAATAATTCATGATATTCAAATGGCAAAAAATGAAGGCTTAGTTACAACAGCTGCTTTTATTGATATAAAAGGTGCTTTTGATCATGTTTCAAAGAATAAGCTAATAATTATTCTTCAAGAGATGAAACTACCAAAAGCATTAATAAAGTGGGTTATATGTTTTATGTCAAAAAGATATATTCAACTACTTTTTGACTCATTAAAGCAAGATATTACTGAAATTGAAATAGGAGTTCCTCAGGGGTCTCCAGTCTCACCAATTCTATTTGCTATATATACAAAAAATCTATTCAAAGATAGAGAAATGGAGATAGTGAGATCTCCTAGCTATGTTGATGATATAGGTCTGATTTTCAGCTCAAGAACAATAAAAGAAAATTGTGAAAATATTGAAAAAGCTGCGCAAGAGATATTTAATAGAGGAGATTTAAACCTAATTCAATTTGATATGGAAAAAACTGAATTAATTCACTTTTTTCCAAAAAGATATGAAAAGGAAATAAGTTTAAATCTATTAAATCAAGAAATAAAGCCTAAATCAGTTGTAAGATGGCTAGGAATCTGGCTGGATTCAAAACTCAATTTTAAATCTCATATTCAAAAAAGAATGGCTCAAGCTGAAAGAGTTTTAAATAGTATAATACAACTTTCTAATACTGAAAGGGGTTTATCATTTCAAGCTATGAGACAGCTATACATTGCATGTATAGCATCTATTTCTGATTATGGTGTTCAGATATGGTGGAAGAACCAGAAACACTTCATAGATAAGTTTCAAAAATTGCAGAATACAGCTTTAAGAAGAATTCTGGGAGCTTTCAAAACCTCTCCATGTAGAGCTATGGAAATAGAAGCTTCTATATCACCTCCTGAAATAAGATTTGAGAAGATATGCAAGAATTATGCACTGAGAATCATGAAAATGCCAGATATTCATTCAATTAGAAAAAGAATATCTACATCTTATCCTCCAATTCAATCTGGAAATGACTTAGATTGGAATAGATATCTAGATTGGAATGAAAGTCAAGAAAATCAAGAAAATGAGAGAAATAGAAAAAAAATCCCTTCTCAACTATATAGAGTATGCTCAATGATTAAAAATGAGTTCTCCTCATTAAATATTGAAAAGATTGAACACAAAAAGCTATATCCATGGAAAGAAAAACTAGGCTCAATGATTTCAATTGAAATAAGCGCATTATCAAAACCAGAAGAAGCTGAGAATCATAGAAGAATAATAGAGAAAATTGATTTTAAAAAGTCAATTCTAATCTATTCAGATGGTTCAATGAATGAAAATAAAGGCCTAGGAGCTGGAATAGCATATACAGAAGATAATTACAAATATACATCAGATTCATGGAATATTGGAAATGAATGTGAAGTATTTGATGCTGAATTATATGCTATTATGAAAGCTTTTAAACTGATAGAAATAAAAGCTTCAAAAAGAAAAGATATGAAAGAAGCATGGATTTTTTCAGATAGTCAAGCAGCTTTGAAAAGAATTCAAAAAAATGAAATTCATAATGGTCAAATGAATATAGAAGTAATTCTAAAGATATGCAAAAGAATTCAATTAAAATATAAGACAAAGATATATCTGAGCTGGGTTCCTGCTCATATAAATATACATGGAAATGAGCTTGCTGATGAAGCAGCAAAGAAAGGAACAGAACTAAATATTGCAAGTTCAAAAATAGTTTCATGGTCTTTTATTAAAAGAAAGATAAAAGAGAATTGCTTAGAAAAATGACATAAAATATGGGAAAAACAAAGAAAAAGTCCTCACTATCTTAGATTTGAAACTAAACCTAAATGGAAATCATGCTCTATTAAGTGCAAGAAGAAGCTTTTCTCCTCAATCATTCAATTGAAACTAGGTCATGGCTATTTCAAATCTTATTTGAAAAGAATATCTGATATTGAAAGTGAAAATTGTGAATATTGTGACTCTCTTGAAGACCCAGAACATATCTTAATGAATTGCTCATTAAATCAAGAACTTAGAGCTGAACTGAGATATAAATATAAGCTGAGAGAAATGAATATGAAACTACTATTTTCAACTGAAATAGGCAGTCAATATTTAATTGATTTTCTCAATGAAACTCAAATAGCTACTAGAAATCAATTCTATTTCAAAGATGAAAATATAAATGAATGAGAATCTGAAATATCCTTTATAAAAACTGCTAGATATTATATAATATCTCACTATTTCTTTTGTGTTAGAGTCTGTCTTTTATTTCCTTTGTATTCATGTCATGAGTTATTTTGTCTATCATTAATTTATTTTCTTTGTAATCACTTGAAAATTATATGAAAAAAAGAGAATATAAATAATCTTCAAAGATATTTATAAATAAATAAATAAAAAAAAGAAAAATCAATTTGCTGACTATTCTGGGCTGGAATTCAAGTATTGCAAGTGCTATTTGTTTGAAGAAAAAATGTATAGTAATTAGTGTTAAAGTTAGAAAAATCCTGAGACTCTTTGAGTCTCAGGTAGATATCATAGTCTCTGACTGCATATATATCTATAATTGAAGAATAATAATAATAATAATAATAATAATAATAATAATAATAATAGATATGATAGTGTTTGAGCAGTTTTTTCTGTGAATCAGTGAGCTTCTTTTTCATCTCTAGAGCTTTTTCTATGTTCTTTAGGCTAGCTGAGAAGACCTGAGTGCTGTCTTACTTATAATATTTACAGAGATAATGCTCAAATGTGACTGCTGAGACTTGAATTGATTGAGAACTCTTATTGAAAGCTGAAACATTCTTTATCACAATTTCTGAATGAAAATGCAGCTTCTGTCTTTTACTGTCAGACACTGTATTAAACATGTTCAGCCATGACATCTCTAGAGTTATATGAGAGAAACCTGAGTCTTGAGAGATCTTAATCACATAGAAGTAGAATCTTTTAGCTAGATATTCTTCTATGTTCAATGCTGCACAAGCTACCTTGTCAATCATTTCTTGAGCTACTGTTGAGACTACTCACTCTTGACTGAGGCTGAGAGTGGCTTTGACAGGGTTTCAACATGAAAACTACAAAAGAAACTTGCCCAGGCAGAGAGTAATCTTAATAACATTTTAAGATTATCAAATACAGAAAGAGGACTATCTTTCCAAGCAATGAGACAACTTTATATTGCCTGCATTTCCTCAATCTCAGACTATGGAGCACAAATATGGTGGAAAAATCAGAAAAACTTTCTAAATAAATATGAAAGTCTGCAAAATAAAGCTTTAAGAAGAATGCTGGGAGCATTTAAAACCACCTCTATAAAAGCTATGGAAATTGAAGCCTCAATTCCTTCTTCTAAAATAAGGCTGGACAAGCTGTGCAGAAATTATTCAGTGAGAATAATTAAATTAAATCAAAATCATATAATTAGAAAAAGAGTTTCACCCACATTTCCTCCCATGAACACAGGCACTGATTTGAACTGGAGTAAATATTTAGATTGGAATGAAACCAGTCTAAATTCTGTAAAAAAGATTCCAACTCAGTTATATAGAGTTTGTTCAATGATCAAAGACGAACTTCCTCATTTAAATGTGGAAGAATTAGATTTTGAACAACTATATCCATGGAAAAAGTCTCTGAATTCATTGATTGATATAGATATTAGTGAATTATCTAAAGAAAATGAGCAAGAAAGACATTTAAAGCAGCTTGAAATTATAAATAATGCTCTGATTATCTATACTGATGGATCAAAAAATGATACTTCAAATAATCTGGGAGCTGGCATAGCATATACAAGAAACAAAGATATATACTTCACCAATTCAAGGAATCTGGGTCAAGAAATGGAAGTATTTGATGCAGAAGTATATGCAATAATGCAAGCATTTAAAATGACAATGAGTCAATTGACAAGAAATTCAGATATCAATGAGATATGAATTTATTCAGACAGTCAAGCAGCTTTGAAAAGATTTCAAAAAAACAAGATTCAAGAAAATTAAATACATATTGAAACTGTATATCAATTGATTAAAAGAATAAGAAAATTAAAAGATATACAAATTCATTTGCACTGGGTCCCAGCTCATATGAATATAAAAGGAAATGAACTAGCTGATGAAGCTGCAAAAAAGAGCACAGAAATTGAGTTAGTGAAAAAACAGAAAATATCTTGAACATTTATAAAAAGAAAAGTAAAAGAGAAATGCTTAAAAGATTGGAATTTAAATTGGAAAACTCAAAAACAAAAACTAAGTATCAAATACTTGGTTTTTGAAACAAAACCAAAGTGGAAAGCATGCTCTATTAAATGTAAAAAGAAAATCTTTTCTTCAATAATTCAATTAAAGCTTGATCATGGATACTTCGGCTCCTATTTTAAGAAATTTGGAATTGAGAGGCCTCATAACTGTGATATATGTGATTGTTTGAAAGATTCAGAACATTTATTGATAAATTGCTTAAAAAACTCTGTTATTAGAAATGATTTGAAAAGAAAATATGATATAGATCAAATAAATATGAGATTTCTGTTTCAAACTGAAACAGATATCAAATATTTAATAAATTATATCATAGAAACAGATATTGCAACAAGAAAAAAACAACAACTAGATATATAATAAATATGATTTAAATCAATTTATTATAAATATTCTTTGAGAAATTTTCTATGTTAGTTCATTCTTTTAATTTTCTTTGTATTATCTTCAACTTTGAGTTTATTTTTAAAAAAAATGTGTCTTAGTATTAAATTGTATCATTTTTTATTTTTGAATGTGTCTCTTATTCTGGGCTGGAATTACTGTAATGGCAAGTGACAAGAAGTTACATGTATTTAGATATAGTTTACATGATAAATCCTAGTAATACTAGGTGGGCATCATAATCACTGATTGCATATGCCTTAATGGAAGAAAAAAAAAAAAAAAAAAATAAGATTTGAAATAGCCATGACCTAGTTTCAATTGAATGATTGAGGAGAAGAAAATTGTTAGTGTAATAACTACTTTCACTTCTACTGAGAAGAATAAGATCTCTTCTATGAATAAAAATCAAGCAACACTTTTCAGATGAATTGAGAAGAAGAAGAGACTGCCAATAATATATTCTTGATATAATAACAGATATTCAGATGAGAAATCAGTTTCTTTTGCTCAAGATGTGATCTCTGCTTCACAGAAAGATGATGAGAATGATAATTCTCAACCTCTTCATGATAAACAGCTTCAGAGTGAAAGTTCAAAGCTCAGAGACAGTGAAATTGTTTCAGATTCAGAAATAACAGATGCTCTGCAGATTCAGAAGAAAACTGTTCTCTGCAGGCCTCAGAAACTCAAAGGGCCAAAGCTTTCTGCAGAAATGAAGAATAAAGACAATATGATGATTATAATACAGTGAATATTCAAGAAAATCATGTATCAAGAAATCAGTGAAATTCAAATTAAAGATCTCATGGCATGCTTCACTCAACTTCAGCACATGTTCTTTCAAAATCTTCCCATCAAAGTTCAACAGCATATGATTCGGGATGATGCAGCCATCATTACTCTGATTCAACCTGGCACTTCTGTTGCTGAGTATAATCCTTGTTGAAATCTTGTTTCAGTTGGACACATCAAGTTCACTGTCAGAATTGGAAAGGGGGAAACTGAGGTGATATTTGATGGAGGTGTGGAAATTAACTGTCTTGTTAAAAGAACTGCATTAGATCTGAGTCTCATCATTCAAAGAGATGCTGTCAAACCTATTCTTGAAGCTGAGGGTCAGCAGAGTGGTGTCATTGAAATCTGTAAGAATGTTTCTGTTCATCTTAAATCTGTTATAATATCTCAGACATTTTTTATCATGAAATGTGATTCTCATGATTGCATTCTCAGCTGATCATATGAAAACATGACATGTTTAATAAGAACTACAGATAACAAAGACAGTGTTCTTGTTCATGTTTTTAATCTGAAGAATGTGTGATGGGCTACGCCCATGTTAGTAGACCATTCCGCTCGCATGTCAATGGAAGCTCCATGGTTTTCGCCGACCTAGCGGCCACGCCAATATGCGGCCGCCGCGCCGATATCCGCCGAAAATCACACACCAAAATGCTCGGAAAAAGTCTGACCCCTGGGTCGGACTTTTTGGAAATATGATTATTCACCCCATCAGACTCATAAAAGAATCTCATGTGTTCACACTCAAATGCTTTTTCTTTTCTTTTCTTTTCCTTAACGTTTTCTACTTTTTGTTATATAAGACCTATATTAGTGCCGAGCTCTTCGGCGTAGGCCTGTGACAGAATGAGAAGAATCAGATGTCTTTTCTTGATTATTCTTCCAGTAATTATGGAGATTGAAAGTTAGATGATCTTCATGACAAAATGCAGACTTTAAACTAGATATGCTGAGTTCAATTGATCTTTGCAATGTTGAATGTGGTGGGCAAAGAAATGATATCAGATTCAGCAATCGCGATGTGGATAGTGAGGCAAATATTCTGCCGCGTTTTGAAAGTGGTGTGGGTGCGTCAGCCAATCAGACTTTTGGCGGCCCCGGGCCGCCAAAAGATTCAGTCAATCAGAGAACACTGTCTTAAAATGTCTGAGAATCTCGCAGGTTTTTTCTCATTATTTTATATTAACAATTTTACCTGTCTACACATTCATCTTTTTCTTTTTCTAATTATTCAACATCTGAATCACACTGTGTTCATGATGTGCAGTTTTATAATTTGTCTTTATATGCTTCTTCATGATCTTCTCCTCGATCGCGCGGTCCAATCATTGCAACATTATACAAGCAAAAAGCCAATAAGATTCAATCTCTTGATGTGCCAACTACAGGTGGCGGGATTCCCGGTGGAACAGATAAGTGGAGAGAAATTCATCAACAATAATTCAAAGATAATGTAATTCTGAAGCAGAATCTGTCTTCACTCTATAATCATTTCATTATATTCTGTTTCTCTGATTGCCCGCGAGGTTCGCAACTCACAGAGAAAAGAATCAAGAATCTGTGAATTGAATTGATATTAATTTCACAGAAACACAAACTTTTGATTGAGATTCTGCTTAGAAAAGAAAAAGCTCTCACATGAAGTTTTAAAAATTATGAAATGCTTGCAAAAGAAGTCTCTTCATCTGTCAAGATTCATGTTGCTTCATATAAAGCATGATAAGTGATAGAATTTTCTATTCCTTGAAAGCTCATCTCTACAATCATCAATATGCTTTGTGAATGCATTGATTCTGAAGTTTATAAACATTGTCATGATCTGTATTGAAATAAGTGGTTTCTTGTCAAGAAGAAAGAAGCTGAGAAATATCACATTGTCAATATGTGCATGGACATGAATGCTGTCACTATTTGTGATGCATATATTTCATCTAGTGCAGATGCATTTGCTGAGGATTTCATGGGAATGAAGATAACAAGCATGATGAATTTCTTTTCTGAATATGATCAAGTTTCTTTACATGAAGACAGCTGAGATATGACAGCTTTTCTTACTCTGATTAAGTTGCTTTGTCAGACAGCACTGTCACAAGATGTGATGAATTCTATTGCATAATTCTGCTGAATCATGGCATGCATTCTTCAATTGAACATACCGCATCAAGCAGACAATTTTATGAATGATATTGATGTGAAAGGCCCGCGGACGTGTTACAATGATGAAGAAGTAATATCAGATATTCAGAAATTTATTCTGAAGCATCTGCAAAACTTAGATGCCACCCTTATCAGCAGAGAACTCGCGGACATGTGTAAAAAAGAGATGAAGATCTGGAGAAGGCCACTCATCATCTACACTGTGCAAGAGAGAAGAATCAAGATCTATTTAATGAAACTAAACAATTAGTCTGAGAATCATTGCAGATAAGTGATTTGATACTTTTGCATAATATCAAGCTAGAAATGTCCTATTCTGCCAAGCTCAACTTCCGATGGCTGGGCCCGTATCAAATCCGAGAAGCAAACCATGAGAAAGAAACCTATTATCTGAAAGAGCTGAATAATTCACTGTTTTGAAATACTATTACAGATAATAGATTAAAAAGATTCTATCTCTGAGACAATCAAATGCTGGTTGCAGAGAATAATATCAATGAAGTAAATAATATTAATGAAGAGAAAAAGATGAATATACAAAATACTGATAAAAAGAATTTTTTGAGAGAGAATCAGAATGACTTGCAGTCATGAATCTCTTATAATAAGAAGTTTGCAGTCATTATCTGACTGCTGTTTTTCTTTATATAATGATTTTCTTGTTGTTGTTTTCTTCATTCAAGTTGCTGTTTTCTTAGTCTCTATTTTTCATGATTCTGCTTCTTTCTTGCATGTTTTTCATGCATCATATCAGTTTCTTCTAATTTTAATCTCTTGATATTGTCTTTTCTTTGTTTTATTTACTTTCTCTTTGATATTCAATTCTCTGAGTCAGATTGAAGCTGATAATGAATTTTATGAATTGCTGTCACTCTTACTGTATATTGACTGCTTTTCACATTATCTTTCAAAATTCATCTTGAGAAAGTATTATATTATTGACCTGCTCTGCTCAGATAACTATTTTTCTTTTTCAAATTGACATTCAAGTTTCTTTTTCTATTTTTAATTCATTGATTTTTCTCTATATTTTCTTATTTCATTACAAAGATGTCAAATCCCTCTAGTCAACACACTCTGGTATGGAGACCAGCAAGCCAGCTCACTTTTGTGACATATGATAACCATGTTTTTCATACAGTGATGGAGCTGCAAGCTTATGTCAATTCTCTGGGTCAGAATCCGCAGGTTCGCTACCAAGCACAATGTGAGATCGGTAATCTACTCATGAGACACCATGAGGTGGCTCAAGATGAGGTTGCTGCATTCTATGAGTGAATGAGAAATGATGAATCCTGGCGCCAGGTGGTGGCCCAGCAAGCATTTGATAACCAGACGGCGGAGCTTCAACGAGTTGCTGCTCAGGTAGCTGAACAGCGCGATCGCTGCGCCATAGCATATACTACATGCACCAGGATGTGGGGAAAAGTTCGCGTGGATTCGTTCTGACATATCATGACTTCAGAGCAGATGCAACGCGCCTGTCAAACCCTGGCCCTACATCACGAATATGCTTCTGCAATCAGCCAAATCAATCAAGCAATGTGGGCTCACATCACTCAGCCACCTCAACAAGGAGTTAAGCGATATAAGATGATCATGTTGACAGATATTGAAGCAGCAGCCAATTTCAATTTTATTGGTCAAGAGATCACACAAGAAAATCTTCAAGCTGCAGATCTTATTTTTGATCCTGGTGGAATTCTCACTGAAGATTCTATGACAGTTGCTTCACCCCAGTCTCAAGAACGTGTCCTATTCTCTTCCAATCAACATATGACTGGCCAGTCTCCTCTACCTTCTCCCCGTGTGTTGAACATGATATGCCCCAGTGCACCCTCGCTTGAATTTTCTCAAGGTTCTATACATAGTCCTCCTGTGCGTACTTCTCGCCGCGTCTCCGGCCAATCCTTGCTTTCGGACGTCAGCAGCCTGTCTGCAGTCTTGTCAGACACTCATCTTGCTGAACTTCTCAGCCCTGACCAAGTTGCAGAATTTGAGAATATGGGGGTTGATCAAGATAGCTCTGCTTTGATAGAGACAACTGACAAGCAGCATATAACAGTGAACAGAGAATGCTGATGTTCTCTCTATGTTTCTGTGAATGTGAAAGTGCAGCTTAGAGATGCAAAGAAGATAGAAGAATATCAGCTGATGCATCTTCTGAACAAGATAGTCAGACTTCTGCAACAAGACTTGACTATATGCTATCTGCATTCAGTAAATCTCAGCAGCAAGATTGGACTCCTTACATGTGATCTTGACCATGCGGGGCTGATAAAGAGAATTGGGCTTGTGGTGAATAATTGCCAGAATCTTGAGCAGATGCAAGCTGCTGATGACACATATTATTTCTTCTGTCTTGATTGCTGACCTCCTCGCCCCGAAGATATGCTACAGGTATATCAAATGTGTCATAATCACCTACCACCAGTTACATCATTAAATTGAGAACAAACACTGATCTGACTTGCTTTTCTTGATTTCAATTCCAGTGCAGCTTTTCAGCAATGGAAGAAAGATGGTTCTGTCATCCTGCCAATATTTAGATGGATGAACGCGATGAAGGCAGCAGGGGTCAACAATAATTACAACACCCTGGCAAAGGTTGCCACAGTTGAATGGAGCATGTACAGGTTTCATCAGTGAAAAGATAAGAAGATCTGAGAGTGACTCTAAACAATATTACACAGAATTGTTCAACAGATCATCTGTCAAGATTCACTGTATTATGTGTGATATGTTACTCTCCGCCCCAATCATCACACGCACCTGATTTTCTATCCCTATTATGCAAAATACGCCTTGTCTGGGGATAGCACTTACTTCCGCCATATTGATGTCAATATTAAACACCTGGCGGAGGAAAATGATCCAGGTTGAAAAGTCAGAATTCGCCTGCTCTGGTATGGTTCTAGTTGGATATGTTGTGAATGCTGACGGCAGGCGCCCCGAAGCTGCGAAAATCGTCAAAATCATTGAGTGGCTGAATTCAACAGATGTCACAGGTGCCTGAGCTTTCTTAGATGTTTGTGTTTACTATAGAATATGGATTCCGAATTTCGCTATCATTTCTATACCTATCTATATTCTATTCAAGAAGAACATTCCTTTTGCCTGAGATCTTGAACAGGTGAATGCAATGACAATTTTGAAGAATGCTCTGACAACTGCCCCTGCACTTTGCTGCATTGATTATTCTGAAGATGCTGGTGATATCGTGATGGCCATGGATGCCTGTCTTGAAGGATGGGGTGGAACGCTCAGCCAACGGGATAAATTGAATGGAAAGCTACACCCTTGCTGATATGAGAGCGGAATCTGGAGCCCCACCAAAGCAAAATATAATGCAGAAAAGTGAGAATGCCGCGCTGTGCTCAAGATGCTAAAGAAATGCTGTTATTATCTGTATAGCATTCACTTTATGGAAACCGACGCGAAGACTCTAGTGGCACAGCTCAATTAATCTGTCACTGATCTGCCTGGTGCTCTTGTTACTGGCTGGCTTGCCTGGATTCGAATGTTTGATTTTGAAGTTCAACATGTGCCTGGTTGAAAGTATACTGCTGTAGATGGGCTATCTCGTCGACCTTCTGCTGAGGGTGAGGTTTCTGAGGATCAAGATATTGATGATTTCATAGATGCAGAACTCAACTATATTAGTGTTGCATCTTTGACAGTTTCTGATTTCAATGTCAGCAGCGTGAATACTTCTGAGTCATCAGATGTGTGTGTTCTTTTGTCTGATTATTCTGATCACAGTGAATCAATTGCGAGGTTTCTCACCACCATGAAGCAGCTGGATGATATACTATGTTCCATCTTTTTTAAATGGCGCAAGCATGCACTTCAATATATCATCCAAGGTCAACATCTATTCCGATGATCAGGCAAGGGAATTCCTCTGAGACGCGTGATTGATAACTCATCTGAGCAAAAGAATATTGTCACTTGAATGCATGATGAATCTGATTATAAAGACTGTGAGACCACAAACCACAAGATCACACAGCAATATTGATGAGAAGATATCTGAAAAGTCATCAAGAATTATTGCAAAAGCTGCACAGTATGCCAGCTGAGAGATAGTGCTTGCTTGAAAGAATCACTATATTCAACAAGCTGCAATTATCTATGAGACAAGTGATGTATCAATGTTGTCAAGTTTCCAAAGAACTGAGACAAGTAATGTGCTGTTATTGCTTGAAATGATCTCACTGGCTGAATGAAAGACTGCCCTCTTGCTTGTGAAACAGCTGAGAACATGACACAATTCATCTATAAAAATATTATTTGTCAACACAACTGCTTTCAGAAATTAGTGTGTGATAACAGATCAGAGAATCAAAAATGAACTAAGATTCTCACTGCTAAATATTGTGTTAATCAAATAATTATCTCACCATACAATGCGAAGGCTAATGGCATGGTCAAACACAGTCACTGCCCGATATCCGATGCGCTTTCAAAGCTAGCTGCAGATGGAAGAAGCTGGGTTAATCATTTCCATTCTGCGCTATGGGCAGATCACGTCACCATTCAGCAATCTACTGATGAAACCCCGTTCCACCTGCAATATGGCTATGATGCTATCCTTTCAATAGAGCTTGATGTTTCAACTTGGCAAACACTTCCCTGGCAGACAGTGCAATCCTGTGCTGATTTGATATATATGCGTATTCAACAATTGGAAAATGAAGTAAATATGATTCAGAGATCAGTGTTTTTCAGCGACGAAGATGGGAGGAATTGCACCATCATAGTTCTGAAAATGCATCAAAATATTCAAGAATGGAACAGATGTCTGCACACTCACAATCTCCTGAATGATGAAATTATTCAAAAGATGACATCTGAGATGCTCATCAACAAGAATCTCAACAACTTCAGAACACAGTGAATGACTGTCTCATGCAAGCAAGACAATGCTTGAATAACCATGCCGCATCTTCCTCATGAAAGCACCGGGCCTGCTACTAAGGAACGCAAGACAATGCTGCCGTGGTATGTTGGAATTCAGGATGACAGACACTCTCTTGAAGTCTCTGAAAGTGGATCATGGGAGCAGCTCTCCCGAGCACATCGCAATTTGGTTGCTGGGCTGTCAACACCCTCTGGCCTTTCAGTATTATATGGAAGTATTCCATATCGGTACTCTGCTGCTGTTCCGGTCACGGGTCTTGGGGCGATTTCGGATGCTCTGGTGGGTCGACAGAAGTGGGATGACTCTATGATCAGGCATGAGCAAGATATTCTCTTCAACAGCAAGGGCAGTTCACTGCAAGAATACATTGAGAAGTGGCGCAAGAGAGCAGTCATCAAAGAAATTCAGTGTTTTGAAATCATGATGGCTACAGAGAAGAAATTATTTGGAGAATGTAGCTGTTTCTATTATCTGAAGAGGAACATCTCTCTCACCTCAATTGAGGGAGATCGCACTGTCGCTGGGGGCGAGACTATGCAGATTCCGGCGCATGGCCGCGAGAATGCGCCCGCTGAATAGCTGCAGTCATCAGTCAATCATGTTTTCCCAGCCCTGGGCTGTCAAAAGATTGATCAATCATGATCACACTGTTGTCACATTTGCCACATCTTGTCACTGTCACTGTGCTGATCACATTCTGCTTGCTTGTTTTCTTATTTTCTCTTATTCTTACTTATCTTTCTTTTCTCTGCTGTTCACTTTTTCTTTCTCTTTTCTATATTCTTATATTGATTGTCTTTCATTTTCTTGATTCTTGATTGACTCTTTTCTGCAATTTCTTGTTTTCATTCATTCAGATCACATTCTTACTTGCCAGGTCAGCAAGCTATAGAGAGGGGAGATGTGTGATGAGAAATCTTGACATAATATTACTTTTCACTGAGACCATCTCATATATTTGTTTGACATGGTTGCCTCATATTCCCATTTTTCCTTGACACATGTGTGGATTCGGCGAAGATTGATTGTACACAGAGCAGTGAGATTGCTTCTTTTTAATTATATGATTTAATATATAATTGATTACTTGTTCTTCTTCTATATTTGAATCTTCTACATGTTCTTTTGTATTGCTATTTGGATAGCTTGTTGAATAGAATATTGTATACACAGCAAACTTACCAACCTCCTTACAATCCCGCTGCTCCTGCCCACGTGCCGCCAAAAGCGCACAACCCCTTATTCCACTTCAGTATTACTAGAATTTATCATGTAAACTATATCTAAATACATGTAACTTCTTGTCACTTGCCATTACAGTAATTCCAGCCCAGAATAAGAGACACATTCAAAAGTAAAAGATGATACAATTTTATACTAAAACATTTTTGAAAATAAACTCAAAGTTGAAGATAACACAAAGAAAATTAAAAGAATGAACTAACATAGGAAATTTCAAAGCTTTTCTAATATAAGAGACAAGCAATTAGATATGAAAGAACTATATTATGTCTAATATACAAGAAGAAAAGCTTAAGAAAGAAAAGAGAAAGAAAAGAAAGAAATATAAAAAGTGTGTAGAAAAGTGCTCTAAGCACAGATTGCAAGTGAGGGCTAGCCACTAGCGCGGGAGCCGGCTAGCCCGAGTCCACATAACCATATAAGGGTTCAACCTCTGACACTCAGCATATCTAGTTTAAAGTCTGTACTTTGTCATGAAAATTATCTAACTTTCAATTTTCATGATCACTGAGAGAATAATCAAGAAAAGATATCTAATTCTTCTCATTCTTCAGATTAAAAATATAAACAAGAACATTGTCTTTGTTATCTATAGTTCTTGTTAAATATATCACATTTTCATATGATCAGTCAAGAATATGATCATGAGAATCATGTTTTATAATGAAAAATATCTAACACATTATACCAAATTCAAAATAAATGAAAACATTCTTACAGATTTCAATAATATCACTCTGCTGATTCTCAGCTTTAAGAATAGATTTGACAGCATCTCTTTAAATAATGAGATTAAGATTTAATACAGTTCTTTTAATAAACAGTAAACATTCGGACGGTGAGTACACGGCCACACCTGGCCTGCGCCCTCGCTGCGCTTCCCGGACGGGTCTAGCCTACCGTCGCCGACCCCGCCCATTGGCCACGTCGGCCCTGCCGTCGCCCCTTCGGGTTTGGCGCCCCTCAACCTCGCCGCTTGAAGTTACATCATTGATGTGTTTCCAAAAATCTATATAAGATCACTTCTCTTCTCTCTTCACTCATGCATCTTTCATCTTCTCAATTTTTCTTCTTGTCTCACTCTTTTCATTTCTCTTTCTCTTCTCTTCTCTTCCCCTCTTCCCTTCTCTTCCCCTCCCCCCTTCCCCCATACCAGCCTGCTGTATCACTACTAACCAAAAAATCTGCTGATCTCCTTTGCTGAACTGTTTCACTATCACATTCCTCACTCTTTCATCCTTTCAAATCTCCCCATCTGTCCCTCTCCCCTTTTTCCATCAACCATGCGAATCTAAACATTACAATCACATACACCTCATCCTGAGGACAACAGGCTTTACTCACTGAATATTTCCCTCGCTTGTGCTGTGTCTTTCCTGTTCCTTGATGTCTTCCCTTCAGTCCTTCTGTGCTGGCTTACTCTGTTACTTCTGTGATACTTTCCTTCGCACTTCTCCTTCTCTTTCCGCTCGAACTACCATCCGGCGCATGCATGTTATGTCATTGACCAATGGCAAAAATCCCTCATCCTGACGGAACCCGAGATTGCGTGGATCCACCACCCTGCCAGTGGTGTAGTGAGATGCGGCTGGACACTGGGGTGTAACATGAAAGGGGTGTGCCTACAATCTCCTGCGCATTCTTGTTATGCTATTGACCAATCGCAAAAATCCCTCATGTCGGCGAAACCTGAGATTACGTGGATCCAACACCCCGCCTACGGCGTAGCGAGATTACGAGGAATGCGGCTGTACCACTAGAATGTGATGTGGGAAGGGTGTGGATGCAAAATGCCACCTTCACTGAGCCTCCAGCTGATTTCGATGATTGCATTGGCTGTTCTGAAAAGTGATGGCTGTGTATCCTTGTATTCAAGCATGAGATTCTGTCTTCGCATTGTGTGCTCTGGCCAGACCCACGATTCTATTCACTGGCGAGGAAGGTCGGTGAATCCAATGCTGAGTAGTTTCTAGCTGAGGGAGCCAGGGGCGCAGCGATTGTGTGACGGTGGGGTGGGATCTCCTGCATAATCCAAAGACGTCCGAGCCACTGCATGTGTCTGGTATATTGTATTTCATTCATCATCAATTCTGTGATCTTCTGACCAATTTGCATTCATCCTCATGAATACAGTGTATAGAAAATGGAAACACAGGCTTGCTGAGCTTGTTCTGGGGTTCTCATCCCTAGTGGATTTTGATGATTCTTAGCTCTACGTGTTGCATTCTGTATGCTGCATTGCAATCCATTCCCGTTTTGTGGGCAGGTCTCAGATTGAAGTCAGGGGGCAAGATGTTCTCCAAAAATGTCAGAGTCTATTCATGACACAGAGAGAAGCCTTTTGTAGACTTTTAGCACTCTCACTCTATAAGAGCATCAGCTTTTCCCACAAGCACTGACTGGAGAATGAGAATCACAGCTACTCTGAACCTCAATCTCAAGAAGTCCACACACATGTACAGAGCAAAGCATCACAATGAACAAGATTCAATTCTATTAATCTCCAAATCTCATGAATCTCTCTTCACTGCAAAGCCTGAAACTTCCTGCAATCTCCACACAGTTACAGCTCTTCAATCTCTTAGCACAGAGACTCATTCTCACTGCTGATACATTCTCTTCTCTATCTTGTTCTTCACAGCAGCTCAGACACCCATTGCTCTTCTGTCTGTTCCTTTTTGTTACATCTCCCATTCCTTCTCAGTCTGCAAGTCAACAGTCCCAGTCACCTGAAACTCCAGGAAAGGCCTTTGACAGGATTTTGAAGGAGATTTCATCAGATGGCGGGAGTCAACCTCTCAATAGGAGTCAGAGAAAGACCAACAATCATGCCATCATTCTCTCCAGATTGGATCTGAGTGATTTTTCCAGCTACTGCCTCGATATACCTGTGAATGGGGATACGGCAGTGGAAAGTGTCCCTGAAACCAATCTTGATGCATGTTGGTCAGGTGCAAGCAGAGGTCCGTCTCATGGCTCACTCCCGATGCCTCTTACCGATTCGCTAACTTCGGCCCTATTTCAGACGACCCTAGTGTTGTAGATGATTCAATGGAGATATGCCACGATAGCGAACCCGCAAGTGAGTCTGCAGATAGCCAGACGTCTCCGGCACCGCTGTCTGCCCGCGAGGCGTCCGCCGACCAAGGAGACGAGCTAGATTGGATGGCGAATGGCAGAACCGCGTTGACTCTGCGAGAAGTTTCTGGTGAGCGAGCTTCCTCCCATCACTGTCCCGCGGTCTCCCACTGACCCTCAGCAGAAACTCCTCCCCTTACTGTTCATGAAGTGACCTCTTCCAGTGGATGGAGTGCCAGTGTCTCTCCACACCCACAGAGTCGAATTCCAATACCGGTCGGCCACGTCCACGTGACTAAGGGGGAGTGGCTGGTCGACAGGGTACTGAATTCCCGAATCCGCGTGTGAGAGAGCAAAGCAATTCTAGAGTATCTAATCACATGAAAGCTCACCTGGGAAAGGTGACACAACCTGATTCTGGGGTGCAAAGCATTCATTGAAGAATTTTACATGAGATGAAAAGACAAGTGATCTTCATCAACTATGCTGAAGCATTATAAGTGTTTTGAAGATTATCAGCTTTCTTCAGTCCCGGATGAACGTGATGATGTGACTATGTGGTCAATAAGAAAGATACTGAACTCTCAGATTCATGTGCAAAAGAGTAAGACAATTCTGGAGTACCTTGCTGAATGAAGATCTACTTGACAACCACAGAGTGATCTGATTCCGGGCTGCAAAGAGTTGGTCAAAGAATTCCATGCAGAGTGAAAGAACAAGCTGTCTTTGTTGACAACTCTGGCAGACTATAGGCATTTTAAGCAGACAAGAAGATCGCGCAGGGGCGGTGAACACAAGATTGTAAAGTCAATTGAATAGAACTTTTATTAGTGTAACTATATAATACTGTCATTTTTGTATCTACTTTGTTCAATTTGTCTGTTTTATTTGTTTGTTCTGTGTTTTCTGATTCTCTCATTTTGGTTTGTTTGCTTTTCATATTTCATTCTGGCCTAGAAGCTCTATTGATGTTGATATTGTCTATCACATTCCAGCTCAGGGTTTTCCGTCATGCCAGCTACAACATGATAAAGACGTATGGCGCCGCGCCCTCTGTTATCTAATCACTTTGATATCCAATCAGAGATATCTCGTCGTCGTACGCCTTTATGATGGGATTGTATAAGCATTTTGAGTCTTGCAGGGTACCAACAACAAGTCTCTTCTTCACATAAGGAAATAATATATCTCACACAGGGCTGCGAAGTGGTTTGACACAGTTGAATCATGAGAGAAATTCTTTCATCAAGATATGCTCAAGGCTGCCAGCTTCCATGTTGCCTTGTTTATAATTTGATTTCTTTCCATGGCTCCCACAATGACTCTCTGTATGATGGGAAAGGTTGATTCTAGCAAAAATATACAAGACAAGATCACGCGTGGCGGGGTGGCCGCCCAACACTCTGGGGGCACTTGTGATATCTGCGAGAAAAGAGAGCTCGCTGGGAACAAACAGATGCTGATATAATAATCAAAGGGAGGATTATGGTCAAAGGGTTGATCCGGCTTGGCTTTGATGCACAACGCGAATGTGGGAACGAATAGAGCTGCCAAGCAAGGAACCAGCTGAAGATTAATCCTATTTGATCACAACAGAAAGGGTAATAAGCGCGAACAAATTGAAATCATATTTTGAGAAAATCAGCTATTTTCATTTAGAATTAATGTATGCCACCCAACCTGTCTTGGGAGATGTGGTAAGAGGGTGCTGGCTGCCAGAGATGAACACATCAGGTATTAGTAATTACAGCACTAAAGCTCAAGCCAGCATGCTAGGTGCTGTTTTAGGTTATGAAACATCACGAACTACTCCCTTGTGGTGCTCATTGAATATAGATCATATGATTACTGATTGACGTGATTTCCAGTTGGAAATCATACCAGCAAATGATACTTTTTTTGTAATTAGTGGCTATGTAGATTGGAATCAGTGATATTGTCAATACAGTAATTATTTCTTTCTGTGCATTTAAACAGAGCTCTATCTCAATTACACCATATCACATAACATTTTTAATGAAAAAAAACTAATCATGAGACCCTTTCAACCACCTTGAGATTTAATCATAGAGAAGATAACTTGCTGGAAATGAATACTGATAAATATAATCAAAGAGAGAGTCAAAGGGTTAATCCAGTTGGTTTCAATGCAGTACGTGAAAGTGGGAACAGATGGAGCCACTGAGCAAGGAACTGAGTAGAGATTAATCTTATTCAATTGCAACAGAAAGTATTAAATTTGTTTGATCCCTGTATTAAATTGAAACTGTATTTGGCTAGCTACTCTTGGAAACCAACCCGTTGTGTTTGGTTGTGGTAGAAGTTCCACTTCTTGATGAAGAGATTCAAAAGTTGGATTTTTAGATCAGAAACACAGAAATATTTATCTGATGTTATTTATTAGAAAACTAAGTTAAGGGCTGTGCAACTTTATTGGTCAATTTGATGAATGGAGGTTTCTAGCCACGTGATCTTCGCAACGAAATACATGATTCTGTTGGGACGTCTGAGTGGTTGTATTGGTGTGGCTATCTAGTGGGTATATGTGGGTGTGCGGGGCGCTAGTCAGTACTAGAAAGCCTAGGGCTCCCACACCCTCTCGGACTAGCTACTGTACTGCTAATCCTTCTCAAATCACCCAAATCTGCCATAATAATTAATTACAAAAAGCAGCACCTAGTTTCCTCGTTAGGACTAGGCCTGATACATGAAATTACTGTAAAGCAGTGCTCAAATTCATCAAATTCAGTATTCATTGTATTCATTTATTGTATCATCATATTCATCTATCCCTCCCCCTTTCGGTGTTTGTGAGGTTTCGGTTTGTAATAGTAGTGCTGATGCTTGGTGTGTTCTTTGATGGCAGTAGTGGTAAATGTAGTAATCTTGACAGTTGATCTCATAGTGATCTTCATGGTGATTCTTGTGATGGTTCTTGCAGTGATTCTTGCGGTGGTTCTCGCAGTGGATCTCATGGTGGTTCTTGCAGTGGATGAAGGGTGACTAGGAGCAATGGCTGTGGTAGGTGTAGTAGTGGCAGTGGCACGCATAACCAGTTGATCCATCAAATCATCCCTCTGCTCAAAAATATCCATTTGATTTCATGTTGACAGAGAATCAGAGTTTCCACCCAGTTTTTGTATGAGTATTCTCATCAATCTGTTCTGTTTCTTCATGTGCCATCATTCTTATCATCATTTGCATCATGGCATTGTTTTCATTCATTTGACCTGGTTCACCTCTAGGCCCAGGGGTAGGTGTATCTTGCCCATATTCATGCTCAATTTCATATTCATCTGCAGGCGTATTCATCACCCCTGCAGCTCTTGTTCTTAGAGGCATTGTTTTACCCCCCCTTCAATCAATCTTTTTCTGTGATTGAGATCCTCTTGGTCTCTCATCAGAACTCTGTTTTCTCTGTGATCAAAGCTTTCTTGACTTCTTGTCAGAATTCAGCAGTTGATATAGAAGATGTCACTTCTTTCTCTGTGATCAAAGCTTTTCTTGCCTCTCATCAGAATTCAGCAGTTGATATAGAAGATGCCACTCCTTTCCCCATGATCAAAGCTTTTAAAATAGTTACTTTATGTCAGGTTCCTTCTGCAGTTCAGTGATGCAGTACACGAGACGATAATAATCAAAATAGTGTGTTGCAGAAGGTTTTAAATAATAAAAAAACAAGCAATCCGGGCCATAACCTGTTGGATGTCTGAGTGGTTGTATTGGTGTGGCTATCTAGTGGCCATATGTGGGTGTGCGGGGCGCTAGTAGAGCTCCCACAGATTCTACTTCCTCTTCTTAGGATTTTCAACTACCTTCTTTATAACCACATGACTTTCACTAATTTGCAAGAGAACTTTCTTCTCAATTTCCTCCAATTCTCAATAAATTTTTCATCGCCAATGCACACCAGTCGAGGTCGCAGCCAGCTGGGGACCATTTGCTCCACATCATGCATTGATGCCTAATCGACGGTCAGCAGAGCTGGCTGGCTGGTGAAGTCATGGGACCGCTGTTTCAACATATTCACCAAAGCACTAAACCTGCTCTCGTTTTTAACGGTTCGCTTAGCCCAACCATCAATCAATCCCTGCTGATCCTTAGCAGGCACATTTTTCCTGCAGGCTAACAATGCTCTGCAGCAGATCACTCACAGATTGATTACTTCTTCTTCTGAACTCCAAATCAAAGAGATTTCAGAAAGTTGCTAGATACAGTCTTGATTGAGAATGAGTTTCCCACACACACTCTCCATATAATGACTGTTTGTGGTGAGCTAATCACTTATTAAATCAAGAGTTATCTAGAACTTGTCTCACTGATGCTCTTACAGACAGCTCAAACTGCAATAATCTTTTAATGATTTGCTTCAGTCTCACTATGTTCTCTCTTGTGAGATCAGAACTCTTCAGATCATCAAAGTACACTTCTTCCAGCCATTTCTGCAAGCTGAGTCTGGTGTTTTCTGTGACTCTGCTGTCCTCTGTGTTCATTGTATTCCATATTTCTTGCTATCTTTCAGGTAGGTCATCGCTTGCCATCTCTCGCATTTAGTCAACAAGAATTGTGGGCGTTATCAAGAAGGTGTTGAAAGGCGGCTGGCCTGTGAAAAGTTCAAAGAGCTGTCATATCTATCAGTTTATCATTGTATAGCATTTAGTCTTGGATGATTTCATCCACCATGCATCCCATGCTCCACAAGTCAACACAATAATCAATGCGATCTTGAAATATCACTTCAGGTGCCCGAACAGCTAGGGATGTGTGTAGTGTTTGAGAAACTGCAGTGAGTAAAAATGATTCCCCAAAGTCAATTATTTTGATTGACTGAGCCAAATTCCAAGAATACATCTGATATGAGATAGATTTAACAATATATTCAAGTATGCCAGGTTCCAGGTCTTTCTCATCACTTCTTCAGACATAGTTAATTTCTGGTTTTCCTAGCATCTCAGTACTCCCTCAGGAAAGAGGGAACAAATCGTCAGATAAGTGAGATGCTTTGAGTAATGCTTGAAACCACTGGCTGCCGCGTTACGTTCAGAATGAGAAGTACAGTGTCTATGATGAAATTGAACTGCTGCCCAGCAGTACACATGAACAGTCCCTTATTTTTGAATCTTCTAATTTGGTGTGACTTTGGTACGGTGGCTTAAGATGTATTGCAAGGGAATGTAACAATTAAAAGAAATTTAGAAATTCAAAAATCTAGAAAACAATAGCTTGAAAGTTCTAGAAATGCGTTGCTCATATTTCTGATTGCAAAAATGAGAGAGCTACAATTTAAAGCATTCACTGCAATGCTGAATGTCAATCATAACATGTGAAGGCCTTCAGCAACCTTCTCACATGTCAAGGGCAGCGACAATATGTCTCAGCAAGACGAAATCATGAAGATTCATAGCCAGGTGCTTGAAATGATTAAAATATTTAAGTGAATGTCTGTGATACTCGAGACAATAGATAGAGGGAGTAAAGAACAATATGATGCCAATCTACAGGTCTCTGCGAAAGAAAATCGGGATGCAGCATGTAGCAGTGATGATAGCAGTCAGGACTGGAATAGTAATGCTTAAAGAATTCATCATTTCAACTTTTGCTGCAAGATCTCAGCAATCTCCCTTGGTATAGTTGTCACAGAAAGTAATAAAAATTTCTCACTGCAATGAGAGTAGTGATGAGCTCAAATACCAGTCTCACTAAAATTCAACCCACTTGAGCCCTGCTATTCTGTGAATGATTTTGAAGTGAGATAAATATGTTCTCTGTTCTAATCAAATTTCAATGAATGACTTCTATCTTTATGCTTTGATTTCTCAAATACGCCATAGTGACCTCCCAGAGGAACGGAAGGAGCTTATAATTAGTGTATTGCTACATGGTGGTAAAATAAACCTCAAGAGAATTCTTCATCTTGAAGAATGACAATTCTGCTTGTTCATGCAAGAATCACAATTATCTGTCAGATTTCTCTGTCAAACATGATCACACAACAATCTTTGAACAATACATGAAACAAATTGTTATTATTTATTCACTCAATATGACCTCCTCAGGCCCTTGCGCAGTGTGTAGCTGGACTACTGAACATCAAAGAATTGTAACTACAAAAGCCATGTCAATCTATTCTATGAAGCTGGCGATCAAGGCGTCTGGTCATTGAACTCAAATTTGATTCTTAAAGATTGAGATACTAGTCTTCCAACCCTTGAAGTATTAAATATTCAGTTTGTGCAGAAAAAGACATTCATTCCTGTTCTCACTGTTGTCAAATCTTGGAATGAAGGCAAATACACTCTTATTTTAATGAAGCATATTTCTGGCAAGCCCCTCAGCAATGTCTGGCCGAAGCTTTCCACAGGTGAAAAAGAAATGATAGTTAGACAGACAGCTGAGTATCTGCTAGAACTTTGCAAGCTTCAGTTCAATAATATTCAAGCACTTGATGGCTGTCACAGAGCTCCCACGTGAGAAAATTTACTTGTATGTATGAGAGCCGCGGGCTTCCTAGTACGGACTAGCGCCCCGCACACAGCATATATAGCCCTCAGTAGATAGCTGCCAATACAATCACTCAGACGTTCAACAGTATGGTATTAGTAAATCACATGACCAAAGGTCTTGTAAGTTAGCTGTATTGACTCAATATCTCAAGTGCTACTTCTTGTTCTCTTTATCAGTGAAGGGCCTCTGATCTTGCTTCTCTGTTCAATTCAGAAAATTGAATCTAGCTGCTTCTTCATGATTCAGTTGTGTTGAATGGCTGTTGAATCTGGTATTACAGCACGCGCAGGGCCTTCTTGGATATTTCCAATGAACGTCCTTGGACACAAGCTGCCCAGAAATAAGTTTGGCTTCATTGAGCCAAAAAGTCACTTTTTAAAATATCCAGCAATGTTTGTGTGAAACCTCTACTTTATTCCACTAGATGACACAGATGGATTTTTCTTGATAGACAGCCTATATCAAAATTATTCTCTGTATATAGAGAGAGACATCTCAACATGTTTTTTATTTCTCTTTTGATAATCAACACATGTCTGGAAAAATATTAATCTGAGTATTTCAAGAGATCAAGATCACATCACACAAATGTCACATAAAGTAAGAGATAAAATGTCAAAGCATTAAATAAGTGAAGACAGAATCATTACTTCAAAGTGAATAAAAACAGAACAGAAGACACTCATAATCAATTCTCAGAAATATATCATCATCAAACAAGAAAATGAACAGTTGCCACCAGAGGAACTTTTTGCAGCAGTAGAGAGTTACATTGGGAAGGCAAAGTTTCAAGAAATGCAAGGGGGTACTGTGAATGAAGTAGACACTTGAAGAGTCAATGAAGAGAATGCCAGTGAATTATTATTATATCATGAAATCAATGTAAGTGTTGATTGCAGCTGTGACAGTAGTCTCAAGCTGATTTTATAAGTTCTAGCTTGTTCATAGTTCTTCAGATTCTTTTCACTTTGTAGTTTTCAACTAGAATACCACCAACCAAGACTCTCTAGTACAAGAAGAGATATGAATAGCCAAGATATGTCTTTTTCAGTTGATTGCAGGTAAGTGAAAACTGCATCATAAGTTTGTTGCAACAGCTTGACTAAAGATGAAGACTTGTTGAACAGTATCTCTTCTGCTTCTCTTTGCATCTCTTCTGCTTGTCTTTATAACTGCTTTCTGTGTCTCTCACTCCTCTGCCTGCCTTTGCAGCTCTGCTTCCCGCCCTCATTCCACTTCTGCTCTAAGGAAGAGAGCCTTGTAATCTGATGAGCTGTTATCAGTCATTAGAGGGATAAAAAGAGTTATATCAAAAAGCAAAATGGGCACCTGGAATTAAATGGCATAGAAATCCGCCTGAATAACACAGATCAAAGTTTATCCATGTAACACGTCACTCTGAACTTATCTGACAATGTCAAAGCCTGTCATGTGCAGTCAAACCTCTTTGAATATTCTTCAATGAAGCCTCGAAACCTCACAGCTGTATCCAATTGTGTTGCAGTAGCAGCATCTGGCATAGGTTTTAAACAAGTTTTTTTCCCCGTCAAGGCTTGTAGACTTCTATTAATTGGAGAAGATATCCAAATGGCTAGCACAACTTAAGTTTTGATTTTATCCAAGGCGTGCTTGCAATCAACCCAGGGTTTCGAAAGTCCGCAGCTGAGCTACTGTAGCACAATCGGAGTGAATAGCTACGCCCGTTAGCGAGAGAGAGAGAAGATGAATATATTACTAAGAAAATGAAGAGATCCCGCGCGATGGATGAGAAACAGATATGTCGGAGCAACATTTTCCCTGAACTCCGGATCAAAGATTTTCCCTCACGCGATTGACCAGTCATTTTCTGAATGCCCCTCAATAGTTTGCACCAGTGCTCACACCATGCCCCTCATCACATCCTTGTCTTCTCTTTTCCCTTTCATCGGGCGCTCCCTTCATATTAGATGCTGATGGTCACAGAGCAGATTTTTTCCCTCTCTTTCTCTCATATTTTGTGTCATGTCTTCTAATCACGATCCTGTGGAAATAGCACTAGGAGATGAGCTGGAAAAGATGGTACAGAATGTGTGGGTGGCGGAAGCAAAAAGATTTGCTGACACTACTGTACGCGGCAGTTCTGGAGTTTCGCGCTGCCCTACACCTGCAGGCTGTTGGCGAATATCACAAAAAATCCAAGACAATTTAGAGGTCAGTAGCTGAATGGCATATATTAAAGATTTGATCTGATTGAAAATGTAGATTAAAATGAAGAATCCCTACACAACAGATATGGCAGTGTGTTTTCCTGGAACCTGGACAATCGGGACGCTCTACACAATACTAGTTCCTTTGAATTTTGACGGCACGCCAAAAGTTGGAGGAGAATTAATAAAGTGTGGCTATTGTTACAAGATACATAAAGAATGCCGGGTGGAGGTCCCTGAGAATGGGAAGCTTGTTGCCATTGTGATCAGATCTCATTGAACTAATCTGGTAAGCCCTCATTAAAATAAAAATTGCTGTTCTGAAACGCAATGTCCATGTCTGACCAGCCCAGAAACAAAAAATCGTCCTGCAGAGCTCTATCCATGTCTGACAAACCTATAGGAGGTGGGAGCTCATTATCATTCTGGAAAGCTACATCGGTATCAGGTGGTATAAATCCATCCTTGCATTGAGGTACTTCCGCTGCACCCAATCGCTCAGTGAACATTTTGTGACACTCTTCCAGTGCGTCTGCAAGCCGCGCGTAAAGGTGAGGGCGCTGGGTACCTGCAGCCAGCTGATTAGTAATGAAAATAGTGTTCCAAGGAGTATTTCAACGAACAGATAACAAAGATTTCCCAGCTCTTGTGACCCCAACCCCGCTTTAGCAAGTGGGATATACATTGATTCACAAACATACATCCCCGGCGATACCGCTGCAAGTTCTTAGAACTCGAGTCACTTATGTAGCAGCGCATCATCCAGTCGATCATCTCAACTGAATTACCCATGTAGAGCAAAACAATACAATAATTGATGAATATAAGTTTTTGGAACTTAAAAACCAGCAAGGAGAATACTGCATTCAATTCAGTCTCAATTAAAAGTCTTCCATACCAGCACGCATCAGAGATCATCCCTTCGTTGTCCGCAGGATTGAGTGTAGGGAGCTCAAGCAGATCACCTCTGGCGCTGTCATTTTTCACAATGAGATTGTCCTCTAGCGATCCACCGAGCAGAATGTGTATTGCAGCTTGATTATTCATGATATCATTAAATCCAGCTTCTTTCTTTCTTTTATCCCATTTATTCATAGATGAAACTGAGGCTAAAAATTTGTTCGCATCTGTTTTCCACTGAGGTACTGCATCAGGCAGCTTCTGCCTTTTCCTTGGTGGGCAGCCAAGAGTTGGGTTGTAGAACACAATTTCACATGCTTGAGCCATACTATGGTTTTGAATGTCCGAAGTTGGGTTTGAGCAGAGTGACTGTAAACACTGAGCGGCCTCATTACCTCTTGTGCTTGTGGGATGATTGGGATGTGTTTCATTCCCTCGAAAATTCCAGGAAGAAGTCGAGCTTTGGGATGGTGACAGAGGGCCGTCATTGTGTCCAGGGTTCCCGATATGCCCGGAAGATGTTCTTTTTCAGGGAAACAATGAGGATGGGTTTGGAAGTGAGGGCCGCGGTTGCAAGCATAGAGTGTCCTCATTGCTGCTTGTGCTTGCAGTGGATGAGGTTGGGGAAAGGCAAGGAGCGGTTGCGTTCGTCTCACAGCGGGCGGAATAACTGGAGAGTGTAGATGTTTGAAAGCACAGATGGTGTTCAACAGACAATAGTCTTAATTCAAGAAATTTGATATACTCAGTATCGCTGCCCTGAAAGTCAAACAGTTGATGGTTATTCTCCATCTTCACTGAATCTGGATGTGGAGAAAGGGTTTGAGCGAAACCACACATGAATAATGAATCAGTAACAGACTAAGCTAGTCCAGAAACAGCGACTCTTTTAAAGGTTCGCTGTTTCTGGACTAGCGTTACTCTTTGAATTCCATGAAGGTGAGCTGCTGGCTGTCAATGCTTCACTCGTCGACTTCATTCACCAAGATGGCACGGGCAACTTTCACTGGCCTCTTTTTTAGGTTTGATAAATGGATCCATGCAAACTGAGCTTCTATTAGTTGCTTAGAGGATCACACTCGGAATTTAGTTCGCAGTTGTATAAAATAGAGCAATATGATATCGAATCCCAAAAGGACCAGCTGCACCGTGATGGCCTAGGATCCGGCAAGAGTGATATTGAGCATGAAAATGAGCCTTCCTGTTAAGAACAGATATTACAGCGTGGTCGATGCTGATGTTGTACTCGTCAACCAGGCTATTGCGGTACATGCGGGATGGTGGCTCCCAATAGCCAGGAGTATGCAAAGTGCTACCAGGGGTGCCAGACTGTGTTGAGGGCATGGGAAACTTGCGTCGATCACTCTGGGAGAGAATATCTCAATCCGTGGAAGACGAGTGCGATATACATGTCCAGCTTGAGTCCGTGCCATTCTCATGCAAGAGATCACTATCTTGATACTAATTGATGCTGACTTTGCATGTCTCTGCTTTTGACTATAAGAGATGCCTCACCGCTCGCTTGTTGCCTTGTTTGAATACGGGCTGCTCATCCATGTACTTGCACTCAGATTATTTTCTTACACGCAAGGTAAAATTTGCTCCCATCGCTGCATGCGAAGGGCGTGCTTACTATTATCCCCCAAAGTTGGTTGACATATCATTCCTTTGCCATATGAGTCTTTCAGTTTGAGTTTCAAACGACTTTCGCGGCGTAGCACCCCACGATGCAAACAACAATCACTGCAACTGCTCAAACTGAAAACTTTTTCATCGAAGTCGCGCACACGGTTAAGTGGAGCACTGTTGCCAGCTTGCAGGGAGCTTCTGTAGAATCCTCCAGTTTTGAGATCATCTCAATGGTACATGTCCTCCGCCTGTATGTCGTAGCTTCGCTAATGGAACCAGGCTTCACCTCCTGTTCTCCAACTTCTAAGGCGCGGGGATAGCTATTTTGTCAGTGCAAGTACTGGCAGGTTACTCCCAGCCTCATCAACTGATCTTATGGGCTCGTGGGCGGGAGTTGCTTTGGTATTTGAGGCTGGCTATATCAGGGATGTAATGCGATACATCCGGTCGTGCCCATCAAGTAGCAACCACCTGCACATCATTGAGGAAAGGATCAGTCCTCCTTGTACTTTTACACTCTCTTTTTCTGGATCACATATCCACGCCATAACTATCCCATCCGAAGCTCTTAATACGTGGCCTGGGCGGATCATACAGTGGGAAAACAAAAGACAATTGTCAGGGGGTAAATGCACATGCAATTGGAAGATTGGTTCAGCTGTCATTATGAGCTTTGTGATTGAATTATGGACAAACTTGTGGAAGTATGTACATGAAAGCTGTGATTGATGTCAGTGTTGTATAGAGTTTCTCAGTTCTCCTGTACTGGTTGGTGGCTCATATGCGCTTCTTCGGCGGCGCTCATTGTGCTAAGTGTGGTGCATCTCATCTTGCTCATTGTTCACCGCTCCCAGCCTCTCCGTTTGTGTGAGATTTTAATATTTGTTCTCTTTATCTGTTCCAATGCTGTTGTCATTGGTGTTGGTTTATCAGGCTTACAGCTCGGGGGTGAGCAGTCCCTTCTGCCGAGATGGTGATGATAAATGCTAAATGCTTGGTTCAGATATGCCAGCATTTTACTGTCCCTTGGGAATATGTACGGCATTTCCGCTAGCCCTAGAGGTACGTTATTCCTAGGCCCTTAATTTCTTCCTCGCTAACCGCGATGTCTAGATGATTCGGCAAAGGCAAATCCAGGCTGTACCTCTTACGAACGCCCAGCTGGATCAATTACTGCATCGATTATCTCTAGGATACGGTTTTCTGTCGCCTGCGGTAAAGCTCGGTTTGATTTTATGGTGTGCTCTTCTCCCCGATCTTGATAGGCCTTTTACTCATTGAGTTAGCTCCGTCGCCTACAAGGTGTTGGTGAAAGGTACAGCCCTGGTCATTCCTATCGACTACGCGGTACTCGCTATTGCCAGTCTGCTCTTTTGACGCGAAATTCGCAGTCTGCCATCTCAGGGGCCTGTAATGCGTGAAGTTACAATCCATGCACTTCTTGTTATTGTAATGGTAGGGTTTGCCGCTGGTGGACTCGTCCATGACTGGCCCCTCTGGATCGAGGTAAGTTCAGTGAAACCACGGCTTTATCTCCAACGTGTGCTGACCTGGCTCCAGGCGATGTTGGTTATCGCTATCGGTGCCTATGTGGCTCGAAATATCTCCGCTCAGTCTGTTGAAGGGGGAAACGCAGTGCCGTTAGCGAATTTCAGAGACGACATATCCGATTTTTCCTGTTTTTGATTGCACTCTAATTGGCTGGCTGTCCCCAGATGGACTCGGAGGCGAGCTGCTTTCCTTTCTCATGCTTGCATAGTTTTGGCTGGCATTGGACATCCGCATATCCCCTACACGGTCTCGCACTCTCCTTCGGTTTCTGCACGTCTTGATTTTATCCTTGCTCTGGGAAGGCATGCTGGGAAGCTAGTCATGCGGCTGGATGCTCCTTATTTCACAATTTAGGCGAGCCCGTAAGCACTGCCTGACGGGGAAACTTATGGCTCCAGAATGAAGGGTATTAAAGCTAAAGGCTTGAGTACAATACAAATTTCTTCAGAGTTAATATGATACTCTTCGCCTGCATGGTCTGGCGAAGTTAAAGAGCGAAGGGTTGAATGAAGGAGCAGTTACTTTTGGCACAGCAGCAACTAAGCGATTATAGTCACAGCTTCAAAAGAAGACAGGTAAGGAATACCTTACACACCGCAATGCACATATCGGGGTTTGCTCACGATAGCAATCTATCAGGTACCGCAATGGCAACTACACCCCTCAAACCGCCTCCTAATACCCCTACCCACCGTACGGCCGAGGCTTCGACGCAAGAAAAGGAGTGCCTGAATGCTTTTAGAAGGCTTCTTTCTTTGTGTGTGACTCTTCTTGAAGTCAACCCCCCAATTGTTAGATCACTTCGCGGAAAGCTAGCAGAAGTTGTATTTTGGACAAAGGATGATTGGGAAATGATATGGTCCCTGTCCCGCGAGCTTGATATCAACTATTATGCTCAACTCTGCTACTGCCTCGATGAGTTCAAACAATTCAATCACTTAGACTTGTCCGCCGAGCTACTAGAGAAGCAGCACAAGGCACTGCTGAGCAGGCTTTTGGGAGAACCACAGAACGAAGCATTAAACCCAGGCTTCACACCGATGGGAAATGTCACATTACTTTGCGCCGGTGTTGGAGTCTTTGCTATTCGTCATCCGCTCACGGACATCAAGCACCTCCGTCTACAGAATCCCTCGATTCACTACAGCATGGATGGCTTTACTCTCGACCTGAACAAATCACCCTTATACACTGATATTATTACCATGGAGGAGGCAGAGAAGCACCTTTCAGATAATCTCTCAATATGCTCCACGGCCGATGACGGGATTGAGATAATTTGGGAAAACGACAACCTGAGACCTAACGTCCGAATTACGAGCAATGAGATCCTTGACGCAGTGTTGGTGCCTGGCAGACACACACGCACCTTAAATCAATACCAACCCCTGGGTGCTATCTACCATGATCTTCTCAATGCTGGTTTCTCGCGTAATCAACCCTTCGCTGCAGCAATTCAGAGGATTCGAGAGGCTCTGGAGCAAGAACTGGATAAGATGAAAACCAAGGGCGACATAGGCAAGCATTATTGGACGGAAATGATCTATCGCCGGTTTTTAGGCTCCTATAGAATCCATCATGTTGGAGAAAGTGTCCTACCCGCGGCTGAAGATACAGGCACTATCGAAGCCACTCTGTCCGGAATCTCTCCCCAGGATAGAGGTTTTCTTCTTAGGTTCGCATCTTGTGATGTGAACAACCTTCCTCTTCTTACTGCTGTTACATTCGAAGATATTCAGCACCTTCACCGACGCGGGGCTATCTTCTTGAGGAACCATGGGGAAACGGAGACATCTGGATTCAATGCAAACATCAGTATGTTATTTGAAAGAAATGATGCATATGAGCTCCACTAACAGCCTAAAATAGCCTGAAGTCCACCAAATCCTGGGTGATGACACCCCCGCCCTCGTACCGTCCCTCGCGGAATCGGCTACAGCAGTGGAATAAGTGATGTCTGGGAAAGAACTTTTGCGTCGTTTTCTGTGCGATATTCATTGGCGGTTGGTGGCTTTGATTAGTTAGGAAATGAAACCTGAGGATGCCGACATAGCACATTTGTAGTGAGAAATGATTGAGATGGGCAAACAGTTAACACAGTTTAAATTTCATATGTATATGTATTGATGCGCAGAGGTAAAATCCTGTGGCAGGCTATTAGGTTGTTGCTTGGCGGAAATGCTACCGGTGCATGTAAATGACTGTTACTGTACATAAGCCACCACAGAGTTTGAAGATAATTAGGGCTGTTGTTTGTTGATCTTGTGAATCTACTGTTGTTCCTTGCAAGAAAAAAGTATGGCTTCTTACTACTTTGGTAAGGGGCAGCCAGTCCAATAGATTGTTTCAATATACTTTGTGTTTTTGATTTTTTGATTTTTTTCCCTTGTAAGCCCTGTAGTAAGAGTTGGGCGGTTTGGTATAAGAATGCTTGATTGCCCCAGTATGTCTGCCCTGGATCCCTTTCTGCTTCGTTTCCTGAAAAAAAACTGTCTGTCCATGATCTGAAAGACAACAACACAGCTCGCATTTCCCACTGCAATGGCACTACAGTGCAGGTCTATCGTGTTCGCCTCCCGGATCCCTCCACAAATCTTAGCACTAGGTTCCGGCCTAAAGACTTCGACAAAGCCCATGTTTATCCTTGGGAAGACAGTTTATTTATCGCCTCCAATCAAAAGTCAAATGTTACCGACGTTCAAAATATATCTGCGGGATGTTCCTGCGATAACAAAAGTCTACTCCATGCTGCAGTTTTTGCTCGGAAAGCACCGTGGGCTGTCCAGCGGGCCTACCAGAAGATTATAGATGGTAAAAAGCTTGATAGAGAATTCAAAGCCGCCTGCGCAAGTCATGATGCGATGATATTGGAGGATCTGGAAGCTATTATGGCAGAACAGTTCAAATTTGCAGAGACATTTGATAAACTGCACCAGGGTCTTCTCGAAACAACTGGACCGATTGAACCGAAGGGGCTTCTACATTTAAAAGATTATCTTCATTTTCTCGGGAATCGCATTGGAACTGCAGCCGGCCGGCTCCCCGGCTCCTGGACGTCCGACCTCCTTGCAGGCTGCATTGGGAAGATGGATATTCTAGAATGGTTAGCCAAGGACAATGAAACTTTCTACGCATTGTCAAGACTTCCGATAGAGTTAACGCACATTAAGAGGGAATTTATGCAGGCGATGAAGGAACTGGAGGAGAATTTTACAGAATGTAGAGAAAGTGATACTTCTGGAAGATCTTTTTTGATGAGTACTTTCAAGTCTTCTGCTTCGCACTCCGCTCACTATTTTTATAGACCAACAGGCCCACTGTTCATCAGAGCCTGCTTCATATATCCTTAGTTCTCCTCGAGTCTCATCCTCTTATTACCACAAATCGCCTGAAACGGGACCTTAATATCCTTGCCTGGAAGCCAACTGAATGGCAAAGGAGATGCGACATATGCGACAGCCTTTCTAACAATGATTATGATGGTCTCGCCCTTACCCTACAGGATTTTGCACCATTTGCTGGCATCAAATTAACTGGTGAAAAAGTGAAGAAGCAGTTCACAGCTTTGTTAGCAGGACTTAGAGGGCTTGCTGGCGAAATATCACCTGCACTGAAGAGTGATGAATTTTCTGCCCTTGCAAATGTATTTATAATTTGTACCTGTCTCGGGGTCCATGCGGTTGCTTCTCAGTTAGAAGACGATCTCAGGGTGGATATCGAAAGCCACACTGCTGAGCTTAGTAGGTCACCGCTATACTCGGGCCTAAGTGTTAAGAGTGCAGCGGGGCAGCTCGATCAAATCACACTCCTTTTGAAACTCAAAAGGGAAATGGATGATCTGCTTCATTCTCCTAAAATGTTGGAGGTTGTCACAATCTGTAAATGACCCAGCGATGGTGACTTCAGCGACGAGAAACGGCGGAAGGATAAGTAGGGTTCCATGAGACATTGTTGAATGGCATATAGCTGAGTGCTGGAAAGTCTTCTGTACATAGCCTATTCAAGCAAATCAATTATCTTCTAGTTCTTTGCACTCTGGTATCTCGATTACAGGGTGCCTGATAAGATGTGGAATGGTTCTGACCCCCTGCGTTTCGATATTGCCAGTCCAGCTGTTATGTTTGGTGTCGGCTAGTTACTAGGTGCCACGAGGGGTACGCGTCCTAGTCAGCAAGACATGAGAGATTTTGCTACACACAAACATGTCTTGGTTACTTTCCTTTCCTTGTCTTTTACTCTGCCTGTTCTCTGTCTTTCCTCTGTCATTGGTTATTATATCTCTCATGTCTGCTACCAATGGATCCTACTTTATTACCTTCCAAAGAAAAATAAATTATATATTTTATCAATAAAATGATTATTGTATATAATTTGCTCACATGAAATCCGCCCTTCATCCAGCAGTCTTGGGCATCACTGGTGTCGCTTTGTTGGTGACATCTTTTTTAACATGTGCCAATCCATCTACGGAAGATCTGTAGTCTTCACATCTACTGCTTGGCTGCATGGCATCACTTGGTGCTGCGGGCCATTAACATCAACATGGGAAATGTTGCGCTGCGTCCCTGCTTTGCAGCAGAGCTTCTTTCATTGCAAGAATGCAATGGCCCAGACAGCCTGTGATTTCTGCTTCGTTTCATTGTTTCCTGGTTCACCAGCTTTGCATTAGCCTAGGAGCCCAAGCGGCAACATTGATGTGATCGTAGACGTTCGAAAACAGTTCGCCGTGTGTGGGAAGAATCCCGGGTATCAACAGAAAAGACTTGGCTAACTGCAGAAAAGATTATTTCACCTTTTTGGCTGCTTATCTGTGAACATAAAAGAATAAGAGGGAATCATAATGTCTTGATCTTTATTTTGATATACTTCACTGCTTGGTCTGTTTCATCTTTTCCAGAGGCCTCCCACGTTACACCCTCACTTATATCGCACAACATGAATGCACAAGCACAACAGAATTCTCCACTAGCTCATAAGCATCAGATCACTCCTCAGTACCCAGAGCAGATACCATACAACGAGGACTCAATAGAATCTGAACCAGTGGTACCGGCTCTTGAAGGATTCCCAAATGTCACTGAGTTTGACCAGTGCATGAAAAGGTGATAATGACTATACCAATTCAACTTTGGGAGAGGCTACTGACAGGGTAATTAGCTATAACCAAAAATCGAAAATAAAATGGTTAATAGACTCAAGAGAAGCTGGGCATATCAGAATGATCCTTCTTGACCCTGAAAACACAACCATAGAATCATCAACAGTGTTTTGGTATGAATGCTGGAATTTTGTTTCATCTTAGATTGAGGAGAAATATGACTCTTTGTGTATAGTCAATTAAGAATTCCGAGACTGATTTATTGTTTGAAGAAATCAGGTGAAAAAGAATTTCACACTCAAATCGAACAATAACAGGACACCTGAGGTAAGGTTTAAAAACTCCTGTCAACGGGTTTTGGAAATCCTCCCTCTGCCTATCCCTCTGGGCAATATGCTGGGCAGTTTCTTTCCGTAGGGTCACACGCGGATATTATTGACTCAGCACCTACACCTACACAAACTTCAGTCACAAACCCAAATGCCCCATTCGGATATCATTCTAGCCTATATATGTAAAAGAATAAAAATAGTAGTAACACCATCCATGCAGCGGAGTTGGACATTTTCCTACAGCCATGTCAATCCATAACCCGTCATTTGCTCATCGCATTGTCCTCATAGGTTGTCGGTTTCCAGAATCATAACTATCAATAAATCGAGAGCTGCTTCGAAGGTCTGGGAACTCGAGAATCGCATGTACTGTCCTGGATGAAGATGGTCGCCAGAGATGTCAATTGCATTCAATAATGAGAAGAAGATATTATCAAAACCAGAATCTTTTGAAATTGTTGTTGTCCCAGACAGTCTTCACAGAACATGACAATAGCTCTATAAATAGTCAGCTTTTCCTTCTTGCTCTTATGTCGCAGAATTTTTTCATATCTTTTTATAAAGGCCCATTTTTCGGAGAAAAGGCTCAAGCTTGATATGATGCTTGTCATCAGCACATTTCTCTGCATTTTCATTGACTTGACTTGTTTTTGATGTGATAAACCATTCCGCCAGTGCATTCAAATGCTGGGAACTTAATATTTTCTCTTTTGAAGTCATCAAGTTTCATTTTCTGTTTTACCCCTCCAGGTTGCTCTTGAAGTTCAAATTAACAACTTTTGCCCCATCTTTCTAGACTATGGGTCAACAATTTTCCAGTTAGAATTTCATTGACATGTCAGGCTTATCTCAGCATGCTCAGCCTTTCTTTGATATTTCAATTGATGGAACCAGCTGAACTATTTTAGACTTCTGCCAAGTGCTGGTAGTATAATTCCTTTGACTTTTTGACTGGCTCGCAGAACTTGGCAGAAAGTGTTAGTTCAGATTGTCTGAGCAGAGGCTCAGGTGTCCAGGAATAAGTGGCTTTTCACGTGGGCTGACTGACCTCAATTAATTCAATTGGTACAGTGGGCTTATTCAAAATTTTATTCCCATAATATACAACATTCTATTCCCGGCTCCATCTTCGAAAATGAAGTTTTCAGATACACAAAGCCTTGTCCTTTTTATCTTATCATCACAAAGACTGATTGTGTAAGATTTTTTTTTTTTTTTTTAATTGTTGAATATTCTAGCCATCATGCAATAGAGAATAGCCACCTCTGTCACAAGAAATTCTTAGCATTAACTTTTAGAGAATTGGTTTGCAGAGGAGGTAGATTTGAATTTTGATGCTCAAGTCTGACTGATCTTGGGCTGCAAGTTTCTCCACGTCCACCATAGCTATTTCTTATATATGACGCAAACCTGAAACAAAACGGGAGATATTGAAATGAGTCATATGATACAGAAAAATCAAGCTCTCCAGTGAACATACCTTCTCATCTTTATGAACACACCAGTCAATCCCTAAAGTGTTTGATCAGCTTCAAAAGGGTGGTTCCTACCAACCTACTTTACTAACGCGTCTTCTGACGGGTGACGGGCAAACGTTGATCCGTGTTATTTTGAGCAAGATGACTGGCATTATTTCACTTCTTCTCTACATGATTATCGCCTATCTCTATGCCACTAAATTGCTCGGATCCATTTCACTTTTTAATATAACTCTTTATCCCTTTCTAATGGCCGATAACAGTTCGCCAGATTACGAGGCTCTCTACCGTAAAGCGGAAGTGGAACGAAGGCAGGCAGAAGAGCGAGAGAGACATGAAGGAGAGTTGCGAAGGCAGGCAGAAGAGTTGAGAAGGCAGGCAGAAGAGTGAGAAAGACAGAAAGCAGAGTTGCGAAGGCAGGCAGAAGAGCGAGAGGCACGGGAAAAAGTGTGCAGCCAGCCAACAACACTTGAAGAGCTCATCAAAGGCTGTCATGATTCATTCTCCCGGCCTTTGCAGGTTGGAACGCCATCCCGCTCCACGAAGGGGAGTATTCCACTACCCACTGGGAAATACTGCCCCACAAGTCTTTGCTTTTGGTCAAACTGCCCGGCTCATCTGCAAGAAATTTATGATGCAGTTTCCACTTACCTGCAATCAACTGGCAGAGATGCATCTTGACTCTTCACATCTCTTCTTGTGCTAAATGAACTTGGTCAGCGGTATTCTAGTTGAAAACTACGAAGTGAAAAGGATCTGGAGCACTACAAGTGAACTGCTGTGGAAGATCATGTCCATGATATCATAGCTGAGCTATGCAAAATACCTGATGCCCGAGAGAAATTCCGGCTTGGGGATGGGATCCTGTTTGAAAATCATGAAAATATTCTACAGACATCAGAAGGGTCAGATGTACAGCTGTTTGATGAATCCAGCACAAAACATTCCAAACCAGATTCATTCTGTATTCATCAGATCAACGGTTCCACCAATACTTTGATTACGACAGTCGAGTATAAACCGCCACACAAGCTCTCGGTTGAAAATCTCCGAGCAGGTCTTCAATCGATGAAGCTCTGGAAAGAGATTGTCCAGCCAGACACAATCTCCAAGAGTGATGAGCGGAATAAGGATGAAAAGCTGAGATATAATGCAGAACAGCTGACTTGCTCAGTTTTGGTTCAGGAGTATCATGTCATGATTCAAGCTGGGCTGGAGTACTCCTACATAACTAATGGATTTGCTATTGTTCTTCTTCATGTTCCATACAATGACTCTAGTACACTCTATTACTATCTCTGTGAATCAAACATGGATGTGATTTCAGAAAATCCTGGGGTCTTTTATCAGTCAAAAACAGCTATTGTCAGAATATTATGTCTCTGTCTGATGTCCTTTCTCTCGGATATCCGTGACCAGAAGTGGCGGAATGCTGCAAGATCCCAGCTTTATATATGGAAGACAAGTTTTGACTTTACACGGTCGCAAATCCCTGATGACGAGCTGCAACAAACTCCTCCAGGATCAGAATATGCAAGCTCGGAATATATGCCCTCTGAACATCTGTCATCGTCTCCATTACAGCCCGGCCATCGAGTTTCTACCCCATCTCAAACCATCTGTGCACCAATGGATACCTCGCCTTTGAGTGATCATATGGATTCTTCCGACTCCGACTCTAACCAAACAGCGCACGGCCGGAAGCGGGGCTTCAGCCAAGTGATATCCTCCTCGCCCAGCCTGCGTTCATCGGCGCGTCCAGCAGGTCCTAGGCCATCGAGCGGCCAGAGCCAACACACGGCACGTTACTGTACGCAGCGATGCTTATTAGGTTTGCAACAGGGAGGTGAATTGGACCATCAATGCCCCAATGTTTCTCTCCACCGGCGAGGCCAGAATGATGTTCGACATTGTATCAATGCAAGGAAGCTTGTGCAAATACTGAATGAACAGCTTGATCATGACCTTGATCATAACTGCACACCATTTGGGACTTGTGGATCATCTGGTGCACCCTTCAAGATCACCTGTGCTGCATATGGCTACACTCTTGTTGGAAAGGGGACAACATTCGGGCTATGGAAAGTTGTCTCACGTGAAGCAGAAATATATCGGGTTCTTCAGAAAGCACAGGGTTCTGCTGTCCCTGTATTCCTGGGGACGATTGATTTGAAATTGTTCCTTTTCCTTCATGGTGCTGGGGACATCCGCCATATACTTCTCATGGGTTGGGCGGGGGAAAGTATAGAGAACGTCAAAAACAAGGAAGTGCTAAGTTGTGAAATTTCCAGGTTGAAGAAGGAAATCCGCATGCTGGGAGTGGTACATAAAGACCTGCGGTCTGCGAACATGTTATGGAATGACAAGCTGCGCCAGGTCCTGATCATAGACTTTCACAAGTCCGACATAGACAGGCGCCCGATGAAAAAGCGGGTTGGATCCTTGAAAAGGCCACTTCATCAGGTGGGCATGTCGAAACGACTCTGTAATAACAATGGCTTGACTGGGCGTATCTCAACAACAAGAGGGTCAGACGTCCAGAGTAGCGTCTGAGCGGAGTTGGAAACAGGCCCTTGGGAAACAGCCTGAAGGTGCTGTTGCCTTCTTGTCAAATTGTTCTTCCTTTTGCCTGTGGATTGAGCTGTCCAAATATATTTGATATTTCACCAATTAATTACACATATTTTTATATTTTTACAACTAAGAATGGAACTACACAGCTGGAAATTTCGCCTTGGCTGAGACCTATTGTCGCCGTCCGAGGTCATGGCCATCTTTGTCACGCCTTGGCGTCCTTCTGATCCAGACTATGAAACTGATGGAGGTGGAAGGTTGGTTGATTGTACTATCTAGCGGGCGCAGCTCTCTCATATAGGAGTGCGGGTCACGTGGTCTACTAAGGGCATCCTGCCAACAGAAACCGTATCAATACTGTTCTAAGAGACTCATCAACCAACCAACCACTACATCTTGTTATTAGAACCACCCCTTACTTCAGGTTGTTATTAGAACCACCCCTTACTTCAGGTTGTTAATATTAATCATTGTTTCTCACCTGATTAAGATCTACATGTGATTCCTTACAGTATACGGAGGACTCTACCAAAAGTTTTGATTAGCGCCATCACTCACTAAAAACGCCACAAACATTGACTGAAATACACACTGAAATTAATACTGAATATTCTCAATCTTATTTTTTATTACTAATTCGGCTGATATCTCTTAGTCTTCTGAGACTGAAGAGTTATCTCTTGGCATTATGAGAAGAGATCTCAATTTATAGCTACAAGTGAGTGTTGTCTAGAAATATGATGGCCTGTCTTTATTGAGCCAAAAGTCACTTTTTAAAAGTGTACTTCTGTCGAATGTCATTTCAAGTGATCAGTCATTTTGCTGCAGTGCTTGCATGCTTGGACCACGATTTGCAATCCGAAACCGTGGCCCACACCATTTGACTTGCTATGATAAGTCTTGCCTCAAGACCTTCTCAATGATTGGTGGTGCTCAATTTTCGCGATTTCAGGGAAAGGTAAGTATGGTAGCAGCATTAGAAATGATGTGAGAAGAACATTCACCATAAGTTGACATCAAAACAGATGAAAGAAACACTGGGAGTCAACATTCAAATGCAGGTGCCAGCTCACTGTGGCATCTTCTGGAATAAAGTCGCCGACCAGATTGCAAAACGGTCAATCAGCCCACACCCGACGCATCATTTTCAGAAACCAGTACCCCCCGTGGCTTGCAAAAAAAAAAAAAAAAAAAGGCTTGCAAGAAAAGCAGCAGCGCGACTGAAATGTCCTGGGACAAAAAATGACTTGCAACAAAAAGTGGCTTGCAAGAAAAGCAGCAGTGTGACATCTCCCTCCATCAGCGCTGACATAATCCACGTGACGTACTTCATCGACATCCAGTAAACTGGCAGCAGCTCCAAACCTCCATGCTCCTGCATATCATTCAATGTCATCTTGGCATGCACTTCGTACCCCCCAGGGACCCTTTTTATATTTCGTCGAGGAGAAGGAATGGCGACAAACCAATCAGAGCTGTAAGACAAGTCAGTGGAACTCATTGGCTCATTGATTATGATTGGGTCTTCTGTGAGAAGTGAGTGAGGTGTGAGAAATATTTTTCACTGAATAAGTGCTGAGCCTTACCAGCAGAACCTGAGTATTTCCACGGCTTTTCTTGTAAATCTATCTGTTCTACTACCTCATACATCTCATGCCCGTTTCGCTTAGATCAATAAATGAACACGAACAAAGAAAATACCAAACTATAGTTGTAGAGAAGATAGATTTCAGGCTGAAATGTGAATCTCAATAGTGCTTCTGAGTCAGAATGTATGAAACGGAGGATAAGACGGAGAGTGGAGCTAGCATAATATGCACATATATAGGGAGGAATTAATATATAGAGATATATGGTATTGTGGTCTGTGTGCCCTGAGCTCTGCTCTAGCTAAATATCTATGGGTTTTCCATGGCTATTTATACCCGTGAATCCATCTTAGGCTGCCCAACAACTATCCATCAATAATATGAGTGATTTACATGCTATATTGATTGTATTGTGATATTCTCAGCTGAATACCTCTGACTTTGTAGAAAAATCAATGTAATGGTGAATATATTAAAGATCAGCAAAGATGAGGGTGTATTTGATGGAGATTCCATCAGAGTTCATCATGTGACAATTAGTGTGACAATTGAACATGTGTGTATGTCTTAGCCAACAAATGTGTGGCAATAATCTCATGTTTCACATACTCCCTCACCGAATATGCCCGCAGCAGTAGCAGTAGTAGTAATATGAAATATATATATAGGAAAAGGCGTGTTTTAATGAGTGTGTAGACGTTGTTTTATTCAATTTGGGCGCCTATATCAGTTAATCCAAGCATTTGTATGAATTCGACGTGTTTTTGGCCTCCGAGTGCCTTGGTCATTCCATCAGCGATCATGGCTTTTGTGTCAACCCATTGAATAGCTAGGTGTCCGGTGGCTATTTGTTCACGGAGCCAGTGATTATGCACATCAATATGGCGTAGTTTAGTGGTTAGCATTGGTGCGGCGGCTGTTAGAAGTTGAATGGTTTGGCGATTGTCATTATGAATAACTAGATGGCACTGAGTATCCAGTCCAAGTTGATTAAACACTTGATCCCACCATATGGCCTCCTTCGCTGCATAAGATAGGGCAAGAAGCTCAGATTCAGTGAAAGAAGTGATTACAGTCTTTTACTTAGATGACTTTCAATCTATTAATTCTCCAAAGAGTGAGAACACCATTTCTTGTGTGCTTCAGCAGGTGTTTGAGTCGTCTGCATAGGCTGCATTGGCATGTATGATGAAATCCGGGGTAGTAGAGCCGGGTTTTGGGGCACTATACTCAATCGCTAGATGCCTGGTTTGATTAGCAAAAGCAATCACCCGATCTGCCATATCTGAATGTTTTGGGCCTGGATTCGTCATGAACCCAGCGAGGGCGCTCGCCGCGAATGCGAGATCTGGCCTCGTTCCAACAGCAGAGTAGATTAGTGATCCAATGCGGCATTGATATGCATGGATTTCCTGCGGGGAAGCTTCACCATTGTATGAGGATTGGTATGTAGAGAATTCATTCTTTGATAAAGGCATTTGATACCGTGTTCAACGCTCTAGGTTGAATTTTGTGGCTATTTTAGTCATATAGCTGTTCTGACATAATCAGAGCTTTTTCTCATTGCAGTTCTGTAAGATGCAAATTCCTAGGAACCAGTTCAAATCTCTCATATCCCTTAGGTCATATGTCATGGTTAGTGATTGCTTAAATTGGTTAAATGCCTCGTGGTGATCTCTATGGTATAGAATCACTATATCATTCACATAGAAGAATAACATGAGGTTCTCACTAGTATAGAGACATGGCTCTTCACTAATGGGGCGTAGTCCAAGCTTCTTAAGTTGAGATCCAAGTTCATTATTCCATAACAGAGAGGATTCGGGCAGCCTGTATAGAGCTCTTTTTAATAGAAGATAGCAATAAGGGCAGCTGTATCCCCGAGCTGGCACAATATAGATTCGTTTATCAATTCGTGCGTTTAGAAAGGCGTTAATGGCATCAAATTGATGAGCTTCAAAATCAAAGGCTGCTGTCATGGTCATTAGAACGCGAAAGATTTTCATTGCTAAAGTGCAGAAGTAGGTCTCTGTTGCTTCATTACTGGTGAGGTCCCCTCGTACAACAAGCCATGCCTTGAATTTAGCTAGATAGCCGTCCGTGTCGAATTTGTAGGTGTATACCCACATCAATGGCAGAGCGCGGACTTCTGGTTCAGAAGGTATTTCCACCTCTTGCCAGCATTGGCGCTGTTCTAGAGCCTTATATTCGATGTCAGCGGCCGCACGCCATTCTCTGGCAAAAGGGTGTTTTGTAGCCGCGGCCCAGCCGCGTGGCGGCGGGGGCAGCGTATCCCTATGGATTTTCGGCAGGTTAGGGGGGTTCAATGGCGTGGGCTCGGCCCGTGTGCCACCCATGAACGCTGCATGAAATGCAGTATATATTAAAGATTCCATGCTTGTTGTATAAGCTGAAGATTGTTCTGTATTGGGTTTTCTCACTTGCTTTCCTTGCACTATATTAGAAGGAGAGACATTGCTTATTATCTCTCTACTAGAAGCTCTAATCATTGTGTCATGTAATGACTCCATTAACTGATTAGATGGTTCGTCTATGGCGGGTATTCCGCTCGTTGGGGGGCTCATGGATGGAGGTTCCATGGCTTGTGGTGCGTGTGCGGGCTCGCCTTCCGGAAAGCTGCCCGGCGTGTAGTGTGGTAGGTGTGAATCGGCATGCCATGGCATGCTAGCCTCGGTATGCCGTGGAGGTGTTGGTTCGGGCGTGAGAGGTCCATTATGCATTGATTTTGAGATGACTTGTTCTGCTATGAAGGTTCCATGTTTGCTGAGATCCACTGTTCTCAGCATCAGTCTGATTAATGATAATTGAACATTCTTCTCCTCTTCATTCATACCTTTGATTGATCTGAGTGGTGTAGAAATGATCCTGAGAATCAGTAGTTCAAGTACATTCTTCTCAGGCAAGTTCTGAGGGTCAAAGAATGTATCTTCATTAAAAAGAACATCTCGAGATTCTGTAATCTCCTGAGATTGTGGAAGCCAGATTCAGAAAATGTTAGTGGAAGTATATTCAATTAGAAATCCAATTTTTGCTCTGGCAGTTAGCTTCATTGTTCTAGGGATCTTTTTATTCAATATGTATGCCTTGCACCTGTATGCTCACAGATGAGCTAGTTCCATGCCTTTGTTGATGTCTGTATCCTTCTTCATGTATTCATAGAGGACTTGATTCGGCGATTTCCATCCTAATGCTCTAGTGGGCATTCTATTTAGTAAGTAGGCGGCGGCCTCTGTTGTTTCAGGCCATAGATTATGTGGGAATCTTGCAGATATGTGTAGTGCCCGAGTGGTTCTTATAATCATACCCCCTGAGTGTTCTGCGGCTCCATTCTGCTCGGGTGTATAGGGTGCCAAACACTCTAGAAGAATGCCTTCCTCTTTTACCCACTGCATGAATGGCAAGGATAATGCCTTTTCACCATCAGTATGAATCTATGAGAGATTTTTAAATGGTAGAATGTTCGCGTACGAATGAAAAAGTGAAGTTAAAAATTGAATTTTTTGGGCTCCCTGCCTTCTCCATATCTACAGGTTTTCCACGGCTTTTTATAACCATGAATCTCTCGCTAGCTATATTACAAAATATGCCCATATAGGGGCATGTTACATACAATAATCAATAGTCTGTCATATACCAAATGAAATATCCAAATTAGGTGGAAACTAGGAGAAAAATAACGATAGTAGATGGAGTGGCGTATTTGGTGGAGATTTGAATGGTTCGATGCATCCGTTTGGCGCTTGATTAATAATCAGGTGTTTGACAGAATCCTTAGAACGTTGAGATTTAGTTGCTTTTTGATTATTAGTGCTGTGCTGTGTATTAAATCAAATGCATCAGATTTCTGTTTTAAACACCCTACTCTATGTAGATGTGTGTACGGATTGTATAGATGAGCAATATATTGAAGGCCATTGTATGCCTCTTCCACATGAATAATATCGAAGTGTAGAGCTTCAAATGAGCAGCTTCTGCGAGCCATAGGTCTCTGAGAGATGATATTGTGCATCTTCACTAATGCACATGTTTCACATTCTGATGTTTTCAGCCCGTTGATCTCGGAGCCCGCGATTTCGGCGGGTATGTGTGTGAGGGCCTCCGGCCCGGCGTGTGCCAGGCGCCTATGCCATAGGGCTGCCGTGGCGTTGGTGGGTGGCCGCGGTAATGCCGATCGTACGGCGAAAGCGGTATTATTCTCAGGTAGAGGTTTATACTCCAGAACGTATTTCTCATGAACATAGGTTAAGTTGAATTGCGCAACCCCATCTTGATCAATTATAGTGTGATTTAGTTCATCAATTCCCAATCCCTTCTTCTTGAAGAAAGGGGATGCCGCGAGATTTGTGTGAAAACCAGAAACATATGTCACATTTAGTAGAAGCATTCATCTTACTCTCTTTGATGATTGTACAGCTAACCACACCTGCTCTGTGCCTTGAATGACTATCTTCAAATCTCCTGTATATAGATAGAATCCTTCGCAAGGTTCAAAGTTCTCAAAGCGGCTGCAGTCATTGTATACATGCTTATTGACTTCTGTATTGTATATAAAGCTATCTCGCAGAGGGTATTGGTATCCGCTGGCATGTTCAGCCGTGAAGGTTGTTGTAATCAAAGCTGTATATTTATCAGTTTCTTCATTCTTTGACAGAGAGTGTATAGTGATCACTGCCAGAGTCTTCTTCTCTCTGGCAAAGGCATTGTCAACAGATTTCTTCATTTGCTCATTTTTTAGAGTCTTTTTAATCTTATTCTCTATTTTTTTTCAAGAAGTTCACCCGGACGGGCATTCTTCAGCATTCATGATTCAGTATTTGACATAGAGATGTGGTTCTTCATACACACATTTATTTTGTTGATTTTCTCTTGATTTCTTAGTGAATTTCTTGCTAGGAGTTTCCACTGTTTCCTTCATGAATTGATCTTGATATGTAGCAAATACTGCATTGTTTTTAGAGTATTCAGGCTCGTCTTCTGTGATGCGTGTCCGACAATGTGATCTGAAGTGATTGATCATTTTTTGTACACTTAATGACTTGTCACTGTTCTCTAGGGCGTTCTCCAGTTCCTGGCGACGGAAGTCCGAGAATTCGGGGTGTATGGCTTGCACCACATTAAGAAATCTATATAGATTGCCTGGTTCGCTGGTGAATCCATCAACATCATATTTGAGGACTAATTGATGACAGTTCTTCCATTCTAGCAGTCATTCATCGGCTGCTCGCTTTCGCATCTCTGATGGCTTGAAAAGCTTTAAAAAGAGATTAGTGAGTTCAATCTCTCTTTGATATTTTGTTGAAGCAATGAAGCTCTTTAATTCCTTCAATATTTGGCATGGATCTAGTGTTTTTGTCAGAGCTCTTTGTAGCTTCGGGTCTATGATTGTTGATATATGATTGTAGAGTTCCTTGACGCCTTTCATATAGATCTTATATGTCTCTGTACGCTGTTTATATAAGTAGAAGTGCATATGCATCATCTCTGAGTGTATTTCTTCTGTATCTGGTTCATAAGGTTCTGGCTCCATAGGAGGGGCTATGTGTTTGGCATCTAAATCTGTATATTTGTGGAAGTTTAGAGTCATTGCTTTCATTTGAACTTCTTCATATCAATCATTTCAGTCTTTGCTAGTTCTGAGAATGATCTTATTAGTCATCACAGCCATCTTTTTGATTTTTTCGGCGTGTTGAATGGTCTAATATAGAGTGTATGCGAATGGGGAGGATTCGTATAGAATGCAGCGATATTATATGCAGTAATCAATGTTTTAGAGCAGTAGTTGCACCCGGGCTCATAACTATGAAACGGAGGATAAGACAGAGAGTGGAGCTAGCATAATATGCACATATATAGAGAGGAATTAATATATAGAGATATATGGTATTGTGGTCTGTGTGCTCTGAGCTCTGCTCTAGCTAAATATCTATGGGTTTTCCATGGCTATTTATACCCGTGAATCCATCTTAGGCTGCCCAACAACTATCCATCAATAATATGAGTGATTTACATGCTATATTGATCGTATCGTGATATTCTCAGCTGAATACCTCTGACTTTGTAGAAAAATCAATGTAATGGTGAATATATTAAAGATCAGCGAAGATGAGGGCATATTTGATGGAGATTTCATCAGAGTTCGCCATGTGGCAATTAGTGTGGCAATTGAACATGTGTGTATGTCTTAGCCAACGAATGTGTGGCGATAATCTCATGTTTCACAGAATGAAATATGAAAAGGAAACAAAATCAAATAAGAGAAACAGAAGACACAGCAAACAAATAAGACAGACAAATCAACAAATTAGACTCAAAAACAACAATATTGTATAGTTACACTAATGAAAGTTCTATTCAATTGACTTTACATTTTGCATTCATCTGCTCTGCGCAATCTTTTTGTTCTCTTTGCTCTCTTTGTTCTCTTTTACTTTCTATGTTTGATTTCGTCATTTCATTTCACTTGGCTTTTCCATCATCATCACTGTATCTATCCTGGTCAGCACTCACACTTGGATATTTCAGTTCAGATACAAATGCCCTGGGATATCTCCTCAAACAGTATTTCAAAGACAACACTCAGACCTCTCTTTCTAGCCACTCAGCCAGGTAAATAGGAAAATGGAACGCATTGGCAGCCCTTCAAAAAAGTGACGTAGTACATGACTCAAACGATAAAAGCCCAACTTCTCCCAAAACAAGAGAGGATCGGCATGAGTGGCTGCGTGGAATCATGGACGACATCGAAGCCGCGGCCGGTCACATACACTGGTGAGGAGTACTTGCTGGATGTCGCGTCCATTTGTTTGCTGACGACGACCAGTCCGCAGTGTGAAAACAATATCACAAAAGACTGTTTTCTAGACTGCCACTTTGACTGGTGCCTCGTTCGTCAATATACAGCGAGTTACAAGGAGGATGGAAAAAAGTGCCTCCATGATGATGCAGATGGCAGCAATTGCAGTATTGAGTACGGTGGTAAGCCCTCTTTCGTCCTACTGGGCGTGAATAGCGCGAGCGGGTACTTTGCTGATCATTCAGCAGATTACATGGAGGATGAGTGAGACCAGGTTCCGTTGGATCAGACGGAAATTCTGCTCAGACTCGAATTTCCAGTTGCTTTGTGGAGTAGATTTATTGTGGTTGAGGAACATGTTTAAAGAATAAGAATGACAGACATACCAAAAATGGAAATGCGAAGAACGGAGCTGGGAGTTTTATAGAGCAGATTGTCATTCTTATTCCGCTCTCTTTTTACTTTTTTAAGGGCATATGGCTGTAGGGAGCCCAAATATCAAACTCGTGAAATCTTATAGCAATTTAATCAGCTACAGCCATCACTATTCTGCTAATTTATCCTCTAATTGCTTCTGTAGATGCTTGATTTATTTGTTCAAGTCAGTGGCGCGCCGGAGTGTTGATTTCTTTTTTTTTCTCTATCTTTTTCTAATATCAATCTATGCAGCTTTATATGCACCCATGCAGCGCATACGCCAACCTCTTGGGGCTGCAAAGCTTTGCGCCCTGGCCTCCCGGTTGGACATAAATATCCTCTGCAGGAGATCCCAATAACTGGACTCGACCCTACCAACAGAAGTAACCAGCTTGGTGAAGGTGAGGCTGAATGCTTCTACCTTATGAAGGTGAGTTCCTTGGCGCTATTCCTTGAACTTTGAGGCGGCATTCCGACGGAGCAATTCCCTACAGCGCTCCAGGCCGATCTGAGCTTTTGAGAGTTCTTGAGAAAAGGTAGATCTGTTCTTCCCAAGCCTTCTTCTCTTTAGCCTGAGATTCAGTGATATAGAAGATAGCACATTTCACATCTGAGCTCATTCAAAATCTACAAGCATAGGGCGATTGCAATCCTCATTCCATAAAATATTTTGTGGCTCAACATCATGGTGCAGTACACCTGCAAGGTGAATCACTTGAAGAGACTGTGATGTCATCTCAATCACACATGCTGAATTATCCAATTTCATAATTTCCGAGATGGGCTTTCCCGCCCAGCTCAAAAGGAGCATATGGGTATATACTCCCTCGTCATAGTAATACGGGTATTTTGGGTCAAGCACAACAATCCCGAGACAAACCGGAATGTAGTTGCCTTGAATATCATGAAGCCTATGGTATACATCATTTTCATGTTGGAGTTTACGTGAGTTGTTGCGTTCGACGCCCTTTGCGAGTAGAGTGTAACCATGCGACAAAAGATGGATTTTAAAAGCTGCCCCACAACTTCCTCTTCTGTAGAGAGGGCGACAGTTCGCATCTGGGCCATGGTCTCTGGAGAGCTGCTCTCGGATAAGAGCACGAAACTCCGCTGGCTGAATCCGTCGCTTAAGGTGAGCTAGATAGTTCGGGCAGGAGGTATCGAGCGGACCACTGTCTCGTAGGGCCAGCAAGCACTGCTGGGAACAGTAAGGGTGGCTTTTGATCTTTGGTGGTTCAGCAGCATGGTCTATCCAATTCGCTTCGCTGTCTTCGCTGGATTGTCCTTTCTTTCCCGATTTTCGGTCCGGGTTAGAGCGAGCTCGAGCGCTTACGGTTCGTCCACGCCGTGCGGATGGCGACAAAGGACATGGAGGCGGGGGCATTGAGGGGGAAGGGCTTCTCGATCCAGGTTCAATATCAGTGTGTGGCCGGCATCTGGGTCGTAATGCCATCTGAAAGGGAGGAAGCTTGGAAGGGCGTCGGCCCTGATACAGAGGTGAGGCATGCTTCTGCCGAGCAGTTGGAGGTGTTTGCTCCAGGATATCCGAGTATTCAACCGGCCAGATGCCAAGTTCCGCGGCGGCGTCATGCCATTCCTGCGGGGCAGGAGGGGACACTAGAGCTCTTAAGGTAAATGCTAGCACTTGAGCGACAGCAGTTAAATGGAGACTGTCATCATTGATTTCTTCAATGTCTAGGCCGGGGGTACAGACGGAACACATGACGGATGACGGATCGTCAAGAATGCGTAGAAAGATAAAGGCTTCTCCCGTGCACACATAGCCGTACCGGACTCCCTTGGCGACCATGTAGGAGAACAACTGTGTGATGACAGCAGCGACTAGCCACTTCGAGCAGAAATCAGGATCATCGGAGTCCTTACCAATTACTTCTTTGGAAGGATGAATGTCCTGAGCCAGTCCTCCCACGATTTCATCCCGAGTGAGCTTGTGGGGTGCCTTGTACTCGATAGCGAGCGCTGGGATGTGCTCATCGCCATCCTGGCGATAGATACAGAATCGATCTGCCTGTCCTCCTGTGACCATCGTGGTCTCCTTTTTATTTGTTTTATTCTTCTTGCTCCTTCTCTTTCCGGTACTTGATTCAGTCCCGACCATGGGTTCGATGGACGACTGCTGACCCCCCGGGTTCAAATCATCCGCCCGCGTTGAAAGCCCAAGGTTAGCATGGCTTTCAAAGGTAATCGATCCGCGCAAGCCGAATGCCTGCTTAAGCTCATCATTCTCACATATTCAGTCTATTATGGCCCGTACTTGATTTTCTACCGTTTCCTGTTCATAGTACCGAAGATCCCATTCGGAGGAAATTGGGCTGATAAGTTCGCGGACGTAATCAAGCTGATGTAGAGAGGGGAAGAGCTTTTCTGTCAAGAAAAGAGGATGCTGATTGAGCTTGTGCCAAATCTTCATTTACTCCTCAGTGAATGTCTCCCACAACATGATATGAGATGGTACCCTCCAATTTGTCAGTCTTGTTACTGTGCCTTGAGTTGTTCGAGTAGGGTCTGTCACTATCTGAATGGAGACCAACAAGTCATGGCAGGCATGTAGAAAGAGAGGCAGTGTTGATGACTCCGCACTCGCAGTCAAAGCTTCTGCTTCTTCACGTCGTCGTTGCTCTTCCTCACGCAGTCGTTGCTCTCCCTCACGCAGTCATTGCTCTTCTTCGCGCCGCCTTCTTTCGCTTCTCACCTCAGCTTCCGCGTCTTGACGCCATCATCTTTCTTGATCAAGTTCAGCTCTTTCTCGCTCAAGTTCGGCCAGCAATTCTTGTATTTTCGGATCCATTCTAAAGGCATAATCGTATTATATTCTCCATGCAATACTGTAGTTGCTTAATGACAAATCGGAAAACACATCAAGTAAACATTGTAAACAAATGGAACGGAACGGATTATCTTACTTCCGGGTATACTTTGAGAACACCCTTTATTCTGGAAATCATTCTTCCTTTAAATTTGCGTCGCTCCACCTTGGCTCACACCTAAAACGGCTCACAGTTTTTACTGTATACACACCAGCAAACGGTAAGCAGTGGAACAGGAATCTGGCCAATCCGGAGTGGTGGCATGCGGTTGGATATGATGAAACATAGAGACATGTACGGTCTACTCAATTGAGCATTACCAAGTGTATTACTTGACAAACTACAGCAATCAAGCGAGAACCCAGCCCATTTAGGCTCTGCAGATGTGGGAAGAAGTTGTATTGGCCCGCTGTCTAAGGCCAGCAAATATCTCGGTGATCCAATAGCCCCCCTCAGATGGCCTAAGCCTATGCCTTCAATCTAATAACGTTAAGGAGAATATCTGCCAGCTCTTGTGCAAGCGGATTTTGCAGAAAGCGGCTCAAGATTTGCCAGGTTGGCAGCCACGCGGAATTAGGTGCCACCAGCACCATTTCTGGATAGTGACAAGGTTTCTTGCGAATTGCCAGTTGATTTGTGGAGTAGATTTATTGCGGTTTAGAAAAATTATTATAATTATCCAGAACCGGAGAGGTATACATATTCCTTTCCAGAGCTAGAAAAAATATACAGATTAAAATGACTCGAAGAAAAACAAAAGTAGAGAGACAAAGAAATGAGAGGGAAATACCATAGCTGTAGGCAAAGTAGACCCTAGGCTGGAATGTGATAGGCAATATCAATAGAGCTCCTAGGCCGGAATGAAATATGACAAGCACACAAGATCAAACAAAGGGAACCGAAGCAAACGAGACTAACAAACAACAAAGACAAAGTACAGAACGAATCAGAACAAAAATTGGATATTTTACATGTTACACAGATGAAGATTCTAACAAATTGACTTTACCCATCTTGCGTCCACCGTGCCCACTTGCTGTTTGACCTCCTCTAGCTCCAAAGTGCGTCGCTGCTGTTTGTGCTCTCCAGATTGACTAAAGATCAACAAGTTCATCAAAGGTCAGATGTTCGTCCAAACGCCTTTCTAAAACTTGCTGCATCTTCATTCGAACAAACCCATCCAGTTCATCCAGCTCGTCCTGTGAGAGAAGAGAGAGTCTATCATCTAGAGAGCTCAGACGACCAAAGTGCTTCTCATCAAGAAATGTCCAATAAATATCATCAAACATGAAGCTCCTTCTTGTAGCAAGACAGAACCAAAAGAGCCCACTATCCAGAGAGTGTGCCATCCGATCCGATAAGCGTTGTGAATCCGTCAGTGTCCCATTCTGCACCTGCCTGTCCTCACAAGCCCGAAGGACCTTGAGGAAAATTTGGAGCCTTGCTGTGTATCTGACCAAAAAGTCATTCAGATCTGACTCCCAGGCTTCTGGCCTTTCAAACAGGAGCCACCATGGCGCAGTGCAGGTAAACTCGGTGGGTGCCACATAAGTAAATTCCCAGTCAATAACGCCAGTAATGGTAAGATCAGACTCAGAGACAAGTACATTTGATGGACAAAAGTCGTCACAGCAAAGGTGGAAGGGACCTGGTTCCGATTGAATGTCCCGCGCTATTTTTCGGAAAAGACAGCGCGCTATGTACCTCTTCCGAGCATCATGTTCGTTTTCCACGGCATCGTTACGCTGATATTGCAGGTGGAGAAGCTGCTGAGTAGCAAGTTCCTCAAAATATTCAGCTGCTGTTGGAAAAATCTTCCGTGTAAATTTAGCTGGAGGAAGGTTTCCAACACGCACAAGTTCATTCATATTGAGAGTCATTGGCCTCTTGGTCACTTGCCATTTCCCTGATTCACATTCCAGAGCCCCAATGCTTGAGAAGGTGGGTTTCGAAAGCTCCAGCATGACATCGGCCATTCCACAATAGGCTCTTTCTAAGTCACTTAAGCCCACAGAAGGGCCCCTAAGCTGTTTGGACAGCAAAGTGCCCTCAATAAATGTTGTGATAACGTAAGGGCCGCATCCCCAGCGACCTGCACCAAGAACAGTGGGAACAGGAACTCGCGTTCGTCTAGAGAGAAAATCCATCACTGAAACCTCGTCCCGAGTCTTTTCCGTGCGAAACCGGCTTCGACCTAGAATAGGAAATCGAACAACCACGCGGAACCCATCTTCAAAAGTGACAGTACAGCATATGTTAAAAGCGCCAGTGGTAAAACTTGAAGCTTCGATTGCTCGATAGCCAGGGCGGTGTTGACCTGCAAGTTTCAGTGGTACGGCGGGTGACAGGAGTTTGAGCCAGCATGTAAACAACTTCTGGGACGACTCCTCAGCCAGATGGTCCCAGTTCATGTTCAGTGTAGCGCCTGTAAGAGTCGATGGCAGTTTTGAGAGGAAAGAAATAGTGTTGGAAAAACTGGTCCAAAACACGTACCAAGCTGGAGCCGCAGAGTTGGTGAGATAATTATTCTGAAAGTGTGAGAAAAAGCTAGCTTTCAGGCTTGTAATACTCTGTATCTCAAAGACTCCCATCACTAATCATCGCAGTTGCCAAGCAATCAGGTGGCAAGTGAACTTGGGCCAATAACTGGCTTTAAGCCCTAGCCGCCGGTGGTACCCCAACCTCTGGCAAATCCTTGCTTGGCATGGAAGAATACACTGAGCCTTTTGGGAGAGTATGTATGAGAGATTTTTAAATGGTAGAATGTTCGCGTACGAATGAAAAAGTGAAGTTAAAAATTGAATTTTTTTGGGCTCCCCCCTCCTCTCCATATCTACAGGTTTTCCATGGCTTTTTATAACCATGAATTTCTCGCTAGCTATATTACAAAATATGCCCATATAGGGGCATGTTACATACAATAATCAATAGTCTGTCATATACCAAATGAAATATCCAAATTAGGTGGAAACTAGAAGAAAAATAACGATAGTAGATGGAGTGGTGTATTTGGTGGAGATTTGAATGGTTCGATGCATCCATTTGGCGCTTGATTAATAATCAGGTGTTTGACAGTATGTATTACTAGCTCCTGACAGATGCTCTTTCGCTTCACACTTGCTCTGTATATGCGGATAATTTTATTTTTTATTTTTTATTATTTATTATTTAATTCTTTTCCTTCTCCCTTTTGCTTCTACAATCCGGGTCATAGTTTGTGCAAAGCACCAATCATACTATATCCACCCACGTTGACCATGCCCACTGCAGTACGCCAAGGTGAACTCGCAAGGCAAGCTGCAAAGGAGGCACAGCTTCCATGCGAGTGAGCGGAAACAGAAATGCAGAAATCATGCTGCTGCCTACACTCTCGTGTCATACGCCGTGCCGCTTGCAATCTACTAGAAAGGTATATATACCAATGTCGACAGCCGACTACCAAATGCGATTGAGTATCTCCAGCAAATCGCCAGTTCAATCTTAAAAAAATTTCTTCTTTACCGCACAACTTTTCTTTTCCACTCCATATCCATTCGAAAGTCTTCCATCTTGTTACCAGCATCATGAGCAGCAACACTGATAAAGCTAAAGAAGCTCGTGACACCTTGAGCTCGATATACTCCTTCTATGCAGCCAACCAAGATACTGTTGAAAACGTCCCTTCCTTCATCAGCAGTTCCAGCGGTGATATCCCAATCGCCGTACAGATCCCCTCTGCAGAACAAACTGAAGAATTGAAGAAACACCTGAAGACGCTAATTGAAACTCAAGAGGCGATTGACGGTATTTCAGAAAGAGACCGGCGACTCATGATTGAGGCAGCCGATGCTAGCACCATCAAGCGCAGGGAAAATAAGCAGAGCAAGTAATTAGGGACTGCTACGGGAAGATAGAACAGGTGTGAGCAGTGTCTTTATATTTAGTAACGGGTGGCCGCTATCTAACGCATGGGATACGTAAGGCAGATTGGTTTTGACAAAGTGATTCGGTAACACTTGCGTACAACGCCCCCCAATTTGACAGCAGCAAGACACACAATGCCAGGATCTTGTCGCGAATTATCGCTGGATATTCCTTCCCAGTGTTCCTTCCCAGTATGCGAACTGATGAGCTTTAGGCAGCCTTTAAGCGTGTATCTCCAGTTCGGGTCTAAATGGACGTATTTTGCGGGAAAGAAAGGGGTTTCAAGTCCCAATGATCCATTTCGTTTTTCTTTTTCCTTTTTTTGCTGAAGGATCACGGAGCTCGTCTACTGTGTCAAGTAACCATAATGAACTATATCCAAAGAGCACCACAAAAGACTGTCCGATTATCTGGCTCCCCTTCCTTGCATTTATTGTACACATTTTCGACGCACCTTTCTGAGTGGTCAGCAAGGAAGCCCACTGGATATGGAAATAATGCTTACTGGTACTGAAATGTTACGCGCGGCATCCTGACACAGATCTCTGTAGATCGGTATCATACTGTTATTTACTCCCTGTTTCAATCGTCTCGTGGTCCGCATTTGGGTCTCGCTATGCGCTCCGTCATTCCTGAACTACGTCCATTTTTCACTTTCACAGCATTGCTTGTATCAATTAAAGTCCCAAGATAGTTTCAGATGACAAATCCAGCAAAAGTCTCCAGCCTAGTCGTTGTTAGGGCTTGGTCACAAGGATATCAGGGTGGCAACAGCTATATGTCAGGTTATGATATTACTGATTCTTGGAGAGGAGAAGAACTAGCTATGCAAGGGGAGTGGGGATATAAGATGCATCATCGCCTCTGTGGGTCACATGACCGTCACATGACCGTGCCCTAAGCCCTAGCGACCTTACAGTCGTACCTGAAAACTACAGCACTGTTACGAACACTTTGCATTATACCGTTCATAAAATAATTCTAACATAGTCGACTACAACATGAATTACTTAGGTAAACTGATCTCTCAGGCCTAGGAGCAGAATATAGCCACGGCCACACTCCTTGAAACCGTGGCCCATGGTGCGCACAATACCCACTTTCCCCCATCAAGCCGTCTGCCACCATATCAAATATTTCTTCCCCCGTATAATCCCAGAGTGCCATAAGCATGGAATAAGGAAACTGTGTGCAAAAAAGGATGGCTGTATGCGACAGTTCGGCTGCAAGATCAACCCAGCCGTGATGGCTTGCTAAAGCTGGTGGTCACATTAGTTGTCTGTAGCACTGCAATTGGTGGGTCCACAGCGGCTATTTCGGGCTCCCAGACAGTTTCTTTTACATTCTAACACAAAATGAAATAGATGAACATACAGTTATTGTGCAAGCAGCTTTAAAAATCAGCTGAGATCAGATCAACAGATGTAGAATGAATGACACTTGATGAAGTTGTGAGTTTATGCATTCAAGTCAGGATTCTGAATTAGTATATAAGTCATCTGAATTCAAGTGAATAGAGATGATGTCATTATCAATCACAAAATTTTTCAAAATCATCCTCTCCCAATTCAGAAATACGCTCCATTGAAACTCTATAAGAATCACCTTTTACAAAAAACAGGCAGGCTTCAGTAATCTCTTGCTCTCTGTCCAAGTGGAATCAAATATCAGCAAAAGTCTCACGCGTCATTGAGCTTTTCTTTAGCCACAATGAAAGTACTGAATGTGCTCAATTCCTGTTGTGCTCGCCTTTTCAGTGGGAAATATTGACAAATTCTGCGGTTTGCTGGTTGTAAAAGTTGACATATTCTTGGGTGGCGCATTTTGCAAGGTTCATTGCGGCAAGGGACTCATTGGAATGACCCTCCTTTGAGAGTTTGAGACGATATAACATCTCCCACGGTGGAAATGGTCTTGAACAACTGACAGGTGCAAGCCAGTCAAAATGTGCCTTCGAGCTCTCAAGGTGACGCTGGATCTGCTCAACTGCTTGAACAGTCATGTACGGAATCCCTTTCACCCACCAAAGTTAATAGTGGTGCGGTAGACGTGGGTAATAGGGCTTGGGGAAATATATAACAGTGCTTTTCGATTGGCTGAGCCCATCAGCAGGTTAGTGAGAATAATTGGTTTGATTGAATGACTTACCATAGTTTCAATTGACTGAAAGAACATTGTACTCGGGGGAGTGCTACTAACCGGGGCATAGAGTGTTAGTATGTGTCAAACACCTGATTATTAATCAAGCGCCAAACGGATGCATCGAACCATTCAAATCTCCACCAAATACGCCACTCCATCTACTATTGTTATTTTTCTCCTAGTTTCCACCTAATTTGGATATTTCATTTGGTATATGACAGACTATTGATTATTGTATGTAACATGCCCCTATATGGGCATATTTTGTAATATAGCTAGCGAGAGATTCATGGTTATAAAAAGCCATGGAAAACCTGTAGATATGGAGAAGAGAGAGAGCCCAAAAAATTCAATTTTTAACTTCACTTTTTCATTCGTACGCGAACATTCTACCATTTAAAAATCTCTCATAGTTATGAGCCCAGGTGCAACTACTGCGCCAACCCAATTCAAATACAATTAGGAATACATTCCTATTTTTATATGAGATTTTCTGAATACATTCAAATCAACTTCACTGAAGAAAAATCTGTGATTAAAACTCTCAAACAGACTATCACTACTCTACAGACCAATCTTACTATGCTTCTATATAAACGCCTACTACACGCTCATCAAACACACAATGACTACTATGGCCAATAAGGAGATCATCCTCGCATCCGAGAAGAATTGAAACCTATGGTATGATGGAGTTCAAGCCAAAGCATATGCTCTTGATTTTAATGAATATATTGATCTTGACACTGAAGAGATTCCTCCCCCTTCAAAGCCTTCTTGCTATGAGGTGCCAGAAGGATATGACACATCTGAGATGGCACATGCCAGTCAATCACATCTGTTTCTACATAAAGAACATGTTGCTGAGTATAATGTCTATCTCAAAAGTGCAAGGGAATTGTACACCCATATAATGGGCAGTATAGACCCGAATATCCAACTCTTCTTGTCCAAAGAAGTAAATCCACGGAAAATCTTGAAGGAATTGAAAGATTACATTACTTCTACTACTCATCAGCGAGAAGTAGAGCTTATGAACCAATTTTTGAAGCTATCAAAGCCTTCAGAAGTATGAAAAAGAACACCATCTGATTGACTACTGAAATGAGAGAACTGCCTCAATCTAGTCCTTCAATATAAGGTTGATGGGTTCACTAGTGAACGTGGCAACCTATATAGATTCTTAAATGCTGTGCAGGCGGTTCACCCAGAATTCACCGATTTCCGCCGCCAGGAGCTGGAGAATACTCTAATCACCGGCAAGAATTCATTCTCAATCTGTGAAATGATCAATCTCTTTTGATCTCACTGCAGAACGCGAGTAGTAGAAGATAGATCAAAGTCAACTAAGCAGAATGCTATATTCGCGGCATATCAAGATCGTACGACTAATGCTGCCTCTGAGAATGCCTCCGAGAATTCTGCTGAAAAAGCCACTACACCCACCAAACCCTCAGATCAATCATTGATAAGCCGTCCCTGCATATGCGGAATACATCACCGATTCACTGAATGTTGGTATTTGAACCCTGATAAACACTCAGCTGGGTGGACACCGAACCCTGAGACCGCGGCAAAGGTGAAGCAATTGTTAAAAAACCCTCAAATAAAAAGAGTAGTGAAGAATGTGCTTGCTAAAGCAAGCAGAGATCAACTCTCTGCTGTAGCAGCAGCATTTGAAACCTCAGAGAATGATTCAGAATCAGAGAAGCATACTGCTCTTGCAACAACTGCTTTTACAATGGAACATGGTGGAAGCTATCAGTATCCACTACAAAATAGCTTCATATATGATACTGGGGCTAATAAACATGTGTGCAACAATTTGAGCCGTTTTGAGAACTTCGAAGAGGTCAAGAAATCATTTCTATATACAGGCAACACAAAGATGACTATACAGGGCACAGGCAATGTATGAATCAATGTCAATTCATCTAAGGGGGTAAAACGCATACTTCTACTTAATGTGGCATACATCTCTAACTTTCATATAAATATCGCTGCCTCCCCTTTCTTCAAAAAGAAAGGTCTAGGGATTGATGAACTCAATCTTACTATAGTCAACAGTGAATGAGTTGCTAAATTCAATTTAACCTATGTCCATGAGAAATATGTCCTCGAGTATAACCCTATTATCAAGAATAGTCTGAATATCAAAGACACAGCATTCGCAGTACGATCTGCACTACCCAGGCCACCGATCCCAGCCACTACTAACCTATGGCATACACGCCTGGCACACGCTGGCCCGGAAGTTCTTGAACACCTCCCGATAGAGATCACTGGAACCAAGCTCACTAACAGGCTGAAAACGGCAGACTGTGAAGCCTGCAGGCTTGGCAAGATGCATAGCATTGTGTCCTGAAGACTGATGAGCCGCGGGAGCCACCCATTCAAAATTCTACATTTTGATATAATCCACATTGAGGAATTCTACAATGGTCTCAAATATATTGCACATCTCTACGATCCATACACCCACCTTCATAGAATTGGATGCATGAAAAAGAAATCTGAATCCTTTGAATTTATAAAGAATACTATTCTTATAATCAAGAAACAGATGGATATAGATGTTCTCAAACTTCACACAGATGGGGAAAAATCTCTATTCTCCATGTTTGAGCAATGGATCTGTGATGAAGGAATTCTTGTAGAGCGTTCAGCACCCTATACACCAGAGCAGAACGGGCTCGCAGAACGCTCAGGGGGTATGATTATTAAAGCCACACGAACATTGCGAATAGCAGCTAGATTCCCACATAACCTCTGGCCCGAGATTGCTGAGGCAGCGGCATACCTACTAAATTGAACGCCCACACGGGCATTAAACTGGAAGTCCCCGAACCGAGTCCTAGTTGAATATACACAAGATGCTGATATCATTAAAAGTTCAGAACTCTCACATCTACGGGCATATGAGTGCAAGGCATATGTACTAAATAAAAAGATGCCAAAAATGTTGAAGCTTGCCGCGAGAGCTAAGATTGGATTCTTAATTGACTACTCTTCAACTAACATTTTCCAAATCTGGCTCCCACAGTCAAATGAGATTGTTGAATCTCGTGATGTTCTATTTGATGAAAATATCTTCTTTGACCCTCTAAATCTGCCAGATGAGAATGTACTAGAGTCTATTATACCCACTACTAATGGGATTCAGCTCAGGATAGCTAACGAAACAGATGAGGAAAAGGTTGGAGAAATCGAGGATTCACTATTCTATATGACACCAGCGGTTCAAAAACCCGCAGGGGTTTCAGAGCACGGGCCACCCACAGCAAAATCTGCCGATCCGCCCACGGAGGATTCAACGCCCGAAGAGCCTCTCACGCCGGAGCCAACACCTCTGCTGCCTAGTGTGCCTATAATTAGCCCAAATGGCCATGATATGCCAACACCTGGCAGCTTTCCCGAAGCCGAGATCTCGTCCGAGATCATGGAAACTCCAACTAGTGAATTCCCCACAATTGATGATTCATCAAATCAATTAATGGAATCACTTGATAGCTCACTACAGAATCTTACCATTCAAAATGCTTCAAGATGCAAAATACACAGTCAAATCTCACCTTCTAACATAGTCAGTGATAAAAGAAAACGGAAGCTGAACAAGGACCGAGCCTTTGCATATGTCACAAGTGCAGAGTCATATACTGCTTTTTACACTGCGTTCGCGAACAGCATATCAACCGAACCCACATCATTGAAACCTCCAGACCTGCCTAAGATCCATAGGGATACGCTGCCCCCGCCACCACGTGGTTGGAACGCGGCTATGAAACACCCCTACGCCAGAGAATGGCGAATAGCCGCAGACCTTGAGTATAAAGCTCTTGAAGCATGTCAATGCTGGCAGGAGGTTGAAATCCCTTCTCAATCCGAAGTCCAAGCCCTACCCATGATATGAATATACACCTACAAATTTGATACAGATGGTTATCTAGTCAAATTCAAAGCAAGATTAGTTGTCAGAGGTGATCTCTCATATAATGAAGTATCAGAGACCTATTCATCCACTTTAGCAATGAAAGTCTTCCATGTTCTCATGGCAATCACTGCGGCATTTGATTTTGAAGCACATCAATTTGACGCCGTTAACGCCTTCTTAAACGCCCGAATCAAGCACACTGTTTATGTCATGCCAGCTCAAGGATATAGCTGCCCTGGCCGATATCTTCTTCTAAAGAGAGCTCTATACGGATTACCTGAGTCCCCTCTTTTATGGAATAACGAGCTCGGATCCCAGCTTCGAAAGCTAGGTTTACATTCAATTAGTGAGGAGCCATGTCTCTACACTAGTGAAAAGCTTACAGTGTTCTTCTATGTTGATGATATTGTGGTTCTGTATCATAGAGATCACCATGCAGAGTTTGAACATTTCAAACAAAATCTCACATCCGCGTACAACCTACGAGATATGGGAAATTTGAACTGGTTCCTCGGGATTCATATCCTTCGAGACCGCCACGAACACAAGCTCTGGTTATGCCAGGACAGCTATATGACTAAAATAGCTGTTAAATTTAACCTAGAACGTCTAACTCGCTATCAAATGCCATTGCCTAAGGAAGACCTACGCCCATACGATGGTGTGGCATCCCCACAAGAGATCCACGCCTACCAATGCCGAATGGGATCACTAATCTACCCTGCTGTCGGAACGAGGCCGGATCTCGCATACGCCGCTAGCGCCCTAGCTGATTTTATGAAGAATCCGGGCCCTCAACACCGTGATCTAATTGACCGAGTAATTGCATTCGCTAATCAAACGCGCCATCTGGCGATTGAATACGCAGCTCCCGCGCCTAACTCGTCTACCCCAGATTTCATCATCCACGCGGATGCAGCATTTGCTGATGACCCGACTACACGCCGGAGTACCCACGGCATGATATTCTCCTTATTTGGAGGAGTGATTGATTGAAAGTCATTCAAACAATGATCTGTGAGCACGTTCTCTACAGAATCTGAACTTCTTGCTCTATCCACTGCAGCAAAAGAGACTATATGGTGGGATCGAGTCTTCAAACAGCTTGGTTTGAATACACAGTGCCAGCTCGTCATTCATAATGATAATCGGCAGACTATCCGTCTCCTAACCGCCGCAGCACCTCAATTAGCAACCAAGCTACGTCATGTTGACATCCATAACCACTGGCTCCGTGAGCAAGTAGCCGCCGGGCGACTAGCTATCCAATGGGTGGATACCAATTCGATGATTGCCGACGGAATGACCAAGCCTCTTGGAGGTCAAAAACACGCCGAATTCATACAAATGCTTGGTTTAACTGATATTAGTGCTCAGATTCGCTAAAAAATCACCATTCATTCATTTTTCCTTATACTACTGCTTATATGCGGCTCATTTGGTGAGGGGGTATGTCAAACACCTGATTATTAATCAAGCGCCAAACGGATGCATCGAACCATTCAAATCTCCACCAAATACGCCACTCCATCTACTATCGTTATTTTTCTCCTAGTTTCCACCTAATTTGGATATTTCATTTGGTATATGACAGACTATTGATTATTGTATGTAACATGCCCCTATATGGGCATATTTTGTAATATAGCTAGTGAGAGATTCATGGTTATAAAAAGCCGTGGAAAACCTGTAGATATGGAAGAGGGGGGAGCCCAAAAAATTCAATTTTTAACTTCACTTTTTCATTCGTACGCGAACATTCTACCATTTAAAAATCTCTCATAACATCTAACTTCTTGTATACATATAATCAAAGAGTCTCAACAAACTGCATTTCATGGTCTGAGACTATAGCTGACAGCACACCATGCTTTCTATAGAAGCAGTTGATAAAGACATCAGCTAGTGTCTCAGTGTCTATTTTCTTACAGGGTTCAATTATCATGCTCTTGCTCAGATGATCTGTAATCACCATGATATTAGTGAATTCATCAGACTCTGAAAGTTTCATAATGAAGTCAATGGAGATTTCTCTTCATATTTAATCTGATATGAGCAGAGACTTTAGCAGGCCATGTCAACACTTCTTTCATGCTGTGTTTGTTCTACAAATGTCACAATTGTGAGTGAAGATTCTCACATCTTGAGCACAGTTAAATCAAAAGTAGTCTCAGACAAGAATTCAGTACATGACCTCTCATCTGAGGTGTTTTATTATCACTGAATCATGAATTTTCTGTAGTATTCTGATCTGTAGAGGTTTAAAGTCTGGAACTCACTTTCATTCTCTAAAGTAGAGATATTCATTTTCAATACTACATTCTGTCACTGAAACCTTGATTTTTAATCATGAAAAGAACTTCTGAAAACTGCTGTGAATAATCTGTTTCAGTTTCTTGAGTGTGTTATTATTCTTTTTAGTCTGAGCTCATTCTTCAGTGAGGGTGCATTCTTCTATAAGCAGGGCTGATACTGTAATTGACACTGCACTAACAGATTGTGTGGGAGGTACGATGCTTGATTGATTAAAGGGGTATGCTAGCTACGGAGTTATATATGGTGGAGAGAGAATTACTAAGCCGGACGGATAGGTCCGACACCCCCACTCACCATAGTATCACTACATAGTGCTGCATACGAAATAGGCCCTCCTTCTATGTATATGTACAAAATTAACTGGAAAAACAAGACAGTTAAAAAACCAGTTCCCAACATATTCTTCAAACTAGAACCCCTTTCTTTCTCATTTTAATAAGCTCCTTCCAATGCATATATTTTAGTGGCCCCAGTGGCTTGGTTAGACCATCCGCCGCATTCTCAGTGGATGGAATGTATCGGACCGAGATCTCTCCCTTACGTGTGAGATCCTGAAGAATATGGAACCGAACCTCTATATGTTTCAAGCGGCGTGGAATGGTCTCGCTAGAAGATAGCTCTATGGCAGACTTATTATCGGCATGGATAGTGCATGCCAGGCCATTGGCTATTGAGGGAATGGGGCAATCTTCGGCATCGAGGTTATTTCTGCGGGACGGGACGAAGCCGGCATCCTCTAAGAGCTCCCGAAGATGAACGAGCTCATAGGCGGCCTCCGAAGAAGCAATATATTCGGCCTCTGTAGATGATTTGGAGACCCCTGTCTGCTTGCAGCTACGCCACGCAATGGGGCCTCCGGCCATATATATGATATAGCCAGTGGTTGATCGGGAACCCGGGTCCCTGCCCGCCCAATCGGCATCGGCATGCACTACGGGTTCTATGTCCGCATTCTTGTAGTAGGTTATTCCGTCATCGGCAGAGCCCTGTAAATAGCGAAGTGTACGCTTAAATGCCGCCCAATTCTTCGATATAGGACGCGAGCTAAATCGGCCGAGAAAGCCCGCCGCAAAGCTAACATTCAGACATGTGTTGGCTGCCAAATACTGCAGAGATCCTACGCCCGATTGATAGAAGCATAGAGTAAATTCTGCTGTGTAGACAATAGGTTCCTCATTATCATTCATGAAGTCAATGTTCTGCTCCATGAGGGTAGTTGTGGGATGACAGTTCTTCATAGAGAACTCTTCTAATAGGTTCTTCACAAATAGGGGTTGAGAGAGTGTGAGAGAATCTGAGCCTCTCTCAATCTTCATGCTCAAGTAGTGGTTAGAGTCCCCTACATCCTTGATCTCATAATTATTGGCTATTTCGGCCTTGGCCCAATTCAAATCTTCAACATTCGGGCCATATAGGCGCACGTCGTCCACATATACTGTTATATAGACTTTCCGGGCGTCATTAATGAATAACCCAGCGTCATATGGGCTAACATGAAAGCCTGTTCTTAGAAGCATTTTACGCAGTTCTTCATACCACAAAAGAGCGGCCTGCTTGAGCCCGTAGAGGCCCTGTATTAACTCACAGACTAGGTCGCCGCGGCCCTCCTTGAAGCCAGCAGGTTGATGCATATATACACGCTCATTTTGCGGCAGCTGAGCGTTTAGGAACGCAGTCACCATATCGATTTGAAGAACATGCCAGTCTCGGGATGCCGAGATCGCCATGAGAGCTCAGAATGTGAAAGCGGATACAACAGGGGCGAAGGTTCTGGAGTAATTAACCCCCTTCTCTTGATAGTTCCCACATACGACCCAGCGGGCCCTATATCGGGTAACCTTGCCCATATTATTAATTTTCTTATCGAACACCCATTGGCCGCGAAGTACGGACATGTCAGGGGTTCTTTCCACTAGCCGCCATGCACCTATTTGTTTTAAACGATTAACCTCTTTAACACATGCATGATAATAGTACTTCCATTCGGGGGAAGCCCTGGCACGCGTGAGGTTTTTTGGAATCGGGAGCTCAATGATCTCGGGATCCTCAGGAAGGTCTTCGGGGTTGTCCCTCACTGAGGCCTCTCTCACTGAGGCCGCATTCTCTGCAGTCAGAAGGGTGACTAGGTTTGTGGGGAATGTAGTGTTCATCTCTAGCTCAGATTCTGAAGAAGTAGGTGCATTCTGCACCAAAAAGATTGGAATCCTCGCTGTAATTTCATAATCAATCCACCAGTTATTTGTCAGTTTCAAGAAAAGTGGACGATCTGGTTGGATTTCATCTTCAATAAAGAGATTAGATTCAGTGCCCGTAGGGGTGGAGATTGAGGTTATATTTAGATTCGGGGTAGCCGAAGGAATCGCTGCAGCCGCCTGTCGGGCCGCCGTTGGTAGGGCCTTGGGATCCCGAGCGGGGGGTGCCGATGGGTCCGCCAGGTGCAGATCCTTCTGGAATATGACGTCTTTGGATATATATAGACGCCCGTTGGAGGGGTCAACCAGTCGATAATTCGTGAACCCATCATAGCCCACAAATATTAGCTCCATACAGCGGGGAGCCATCTTATTAATAGGTTTGGGCACTATTTTTAGAAATGCCTTACAGCCCCAGGGGCGTATGCCGCGTGCCGATGGTAGAGCTCCTAGCCATGCCTCATAGGGAGTGGTTGGTTTCGGGTCCGCGCTCTCTACGCCCCCATATAAGACTGTTGAGGTTGGCATGAGATTAAGAAGCTCTGTAGCCGCAATGACGGCTTCACCCCACATCTTCGCGGGGGCCGAGGAATCTATTAATAGTGATCGGGCCCTTTCAATGATCAAACCGACGGAACGTTCAGATACACCATCTTGTTGAGGGGTGTGAGGAGGAGTTGGCTCCCATTTAATGCCCTCACTGAGCATGTAGGCAGAGGCTGCATTTGAATTCAACTCTCCGCGGTCAGAGTGTATGATTGCTACGCCACGCCCAAGAAGATTTTTAATGAATTGATTGAAAGTCCGCATATATTTTAACATCTCATCCTTGCATTCCAGAAGGAATATCCATCTCATTCTTGTTGCATTTTCAGTAATGACCATTGCAAGCTTCTTGCCTGCATATGAGAAGATGTTATCCCCTGTCTCAAGAGTGTCACCTCCGCCGAAGACATCCACCCATATCTTAAGAGCTTTGCGGGTGGCTCTGCGCAGTGGTGCATTCTTGTAGGATGCACGTTTTTGCTTGGATTTTACACATGTGACACAGAAGGAGAGCTTTCTCGGGCCGATAATAGCGATCCCGAAACGCGGATCCCTGGCCATCTTTATTATATTATCTTGGCCAATATGGCCTAGCCGGCGGTGCCACTCATCAATAGAGAGCTGCTTCGGGACGATAGCAGGTAGGCGAGCCGGTGGGACACCACGAAGGAGTCAGTATCGGGGTCCTTTGGGTTAATTAGATGTTCAATCTCCTCCCGGCTGAACGGGCCGAGGGAGGCAGCATTAGGATCATATTCTGTTGAAATAGTCTTCGGTTTCGGAACTGCGAGATATGCAGTTTCACTGAGTTTCACATCATTCATTACACCCTCAAATGTTGGAGGGTTATCGGAGAGGACATAGATATTATTGGGAGCTAGGTTGGCATAGAACACATCACTGCCAACAGGGGACAAGAATTCAAAAGTAGTTTCCGGCATCGATATGCATATCACGGCCGAGAATAGCCCTGGCGCTCCATGAGCCCAGCGGAAATGAGTTGGCTGACAGTCCGGGTACGTAGTACACATGGTTAAACTCAATCAACCTCTCCCCGCTGGTATAGAAGCTATGCCGACACCCTGGACCTTGAGGATGGCCTTATTGGCCACCTGAACGGTCGGGCCGTCAATCTTGTAGAATGCCGAAAAATGTGATCTATCGCAGACTATATGACAGCCTGCGCCGCCTGTCCCATATAGTGAGAGAGTCCTTACGAGGTTCTACGAAACACGCAGGTATATTAATGATTTCCGCGAGATTCGCCATTTGAAAAGTCTCTGAGCCATCTGTTATAGCTAATTGATTCTCATTAATCTTCTTATTCTTATTCTTGCCCTTTTCTCTCTTCTTCTTGAATTCCTTAATCCTCGCGGCATTGGCGGCCCTCCAGTCCTCAGAAGCTCTATCGGGATTAGCTAGCCAACATTGTGCCGTAATGGGCCCTTTCACATTGAGGGCAGGTCGGCGGGATGCCGGTTCCCGGCCCCCACGGGAGCCACCACGTCCTTGACCCCGAGAACGGGCCCCTCGGGACGCATTTGAATCATGTTCAGTGAGTCTGATTGAGCAGCATTCGCCGCTGTGCTTGCTGACTGTGTTGTCTTCTTATCTTTAGAAGAGTCCAACCGCGAGCGGATCTCTTCCATCAATGAGTGTACATCTAATGTGACAGGTGTTGATTTAGATGTCTGAGCCTCCTCTACTTTCTTTTGCACATAGTCCCACCATATATTGGGAAGGGCAGAGTAGAATGTATCAAACAACCATGCATCTGGCGGGGTTGTGTCTTCCATCTCCAATTTCATAAGAACAGCTCGGAATTTATCAAAGAATGTGTGCAGATTAGTAACCTGCATGTCACTCAATGATGTGAATTCTAATATAGCTTCGCGGCGCAGTTGAGTCTTTGGAATAGCAAATTCTTCCACTATCACACATCAGAGAGTGTATACTATTCTGTTCTCATCATTTTTCATGAACCGGGGCCTGATTGCTGCACTCAATGAGTTTGAAAGAAATGCATATAGCCAACCAATTCCTTGTCTCTCAGAAGGGAGCCCATTCAGGATCCTGTAGGGATCCTCAACCTGTTCCTTTCTATTATACCCCAACATTGTGCATCCGTGAGCCTCGCTTTCATCGTGGTCTTCCAGGCAGTGTAGTTGGATGTGCCTGTTAGTGTGTTTGGCTTGACAATATTCTTCACATCTTGCTTGAATTGGGGCAATGGCCTTGCCAATGCGGCTATCGGGATCGTAGAGGTTATATTCCAGCCTAGCTCCGAGCTCGGGATCCCATGTGGGAGCGGGCCGAGCCGCGGGCGTTGTTAATGGGATGGTTGTCTGCGTGGCTGCTGTTCTAGCATGAAGCTCCTCTATGCAAAGCTGCAGCTTCAGGGCCTTGCGCCTCTCACGCTCCGTTTCATACTCCAAACGGCGAACTGAATAGGGGTCTGAATGAGAGATGGGGGCCTGAGATGCTGGGGTGTTTTCACCCTCATCTTCATCGCGCTCTTGAGGTGCCTTTCAGGCTCGCCGAGTCGTCAGGTGGATCGGGCCGGCCTCACAGTCGTTGGAGCCGTGTTTAGGCCGGTATCAGGGTGATGTGGTGTAATGGGGGGTTCGTTAATGGAGCTCTCGAAGGCCCCTGGGAGCCGGCCGCGAGCAGACGAGGAACGGTGTGGAAGGTCGTCGCCAATCCCCGAGCCCGTGGGCTCAATGCGGGACTGCGACCGGGTGTTCATACGTGGGCGGGATGGGGTCCGCCATGGTTTTCTATATCATTAATTATCAGGTCCTTGTCAATACTAATTGTCAGGGTGTTCTTAATTGTCAATTGACGAGTTTTCCCTCTACGAGGTTAAGAACGCGCGAATGGTGTAAAATAAGACAATTTTAACACCAAGGCGTATCAAATGAAGCAATGCAATATATATAAGATTATTATTGACAAGGAACCCATATATACAGTTTTTTATGTGCAAAACAGGTCTCATAACCTGTGGGAGTACAATGCTTGATTGATTAAGGGGTATGCTAGCTACGGAGTTATATATGGTGGAGAGAGAATTACTAAGCCGGACGAATAGGTCTGACAGATTGAGGTTCACATGAGAGTTGAGAAACATCTGAGAAAGACTTCTTCAGACTCTTTCTATCAATTATCAAGAAGTATTTAACTGACTGTAGCATTTGAAATTCTCTGTAGGCATGTCTCTCATTGTCTTGGCCACTTGGTAGGTCCTGGTCCCGGCGGGATAGGGCGTCCGCGGCAGCGTTGTCCTTACCGGGCCGATACACCAATTCAAAATTGAAACAGCTCAGAAACTGAGCCCAGTGTACTTGCCATTCTGAGAGCTTTTATGAGATCATGAAGTACTCTAGATTCTTAATCAGTAATAATCTTAAACTTGTCAGTACTTCTTAACTGAGAGTCTCATTTTTTCAAGCATCTGATTACAGCAAGCAATTTCTTATCATGAATTTCATAGTTGTATTCAGCAGATGTGTTTTTCTTAGAGAAGAAGACACATAGTCTCAGCAGTTCATTATTATTATACTGAGAGAGTACTTCTTCAGTAACATAATCAGAGAAATCTGTTTCAACAACTGTTTCATGATCAGAGAAGAACTGTAGTAAACATTAATATAGAGATAAATATTCTTTTAAGCAGTTCAAAAATCTGATTCACTTTCTTGAATCAGTTAAACTTTATGTTCTTTTTAATGAGTTCTGTGAAGGATATGTGGGGCTCTGTTTAATATATAAAGTAGAGCAAGAAATTTTTTTTTTCGGCGGTCAAAAACAATCAAACACACGGGAAAACACTATTAAGAATAGAAAGAGAGCATCAGGCATTCT